>JABXWE010043887.1:0-18091 GCA_014611495.1 Limonius californicus | reverse complement strand
GAAAGCAACAGTCGGCAGTTTGGGTCTTTGAAAACGAATCGGCTCCAACAAAAGCTGTTCGTGAAAAAAGCCAAAACAAGAAGATGGTCGCCACATTTTTTGGGATTACTGGACATGTTACCACTGTAGCACTGGAGGATCGTCGTACTGTTAATGCTGAATTGTACACTAACGTTCGTTTACCTCAAGTTCTCCAAAATGTTGGCGAAAGACGTCCAAGAGGAAAGATCATTTTGCATCAAGATAATGCTCGGGCGCACACTACTGCTAGAACGACTGAGTATTTGAGTGCCCAAAACATTGAAATAAGGGGTCATTCGCCGTATAGTACAGACCTAGCACTTAATGATTTTTTTTATTTCCGCCTGTAAAGAATAAGTTACGAGGTTTACGTTTTCATCGGCCGAAGAAGTGGTTGACGCATTTAAAAATGAAATAAATAATCCAACGCGGGAAGATTGAAGACTGGTTTTCACGGATGCAAAAATGCATCGACTGTGGAGGGGAATACTTTCAACAATTATTAATAAATGTGTTTTGTCAATAAATTGTGTATTACTTTACTAGGTTCAGCAGAAAGAGAACAGCTCTCGTATCAACAAATATTCGAGTGTTATGTAAAGGGTGTCTGGAAAGTAAAGGAAGACAGCTTTAATACAGGTTCCTGCGGTCAAATGGGACTGACTAAACCATGGTTTGAAAGTGCTTTAAAAGTAAAAACGCACAAATTCTCTGAATCACGTCGGGTGTTATGATGCCAGAAAAAGGCAGACAGAAAAAGACAATACAATATCTATATCTAGAAGTGGATTATGGGAAGGTCCGTGCTATTCTCTTCTGTGTAGTGTTACACAGTATTGTAAGATTATCACTTTTCTGGAAACGGAAAATCCTTATGATTTCTCAATATTACAATTTACTTTCGGCTTAGACCGCGTCGTCATTTGGGAACTACACCCAGAATTATCAGGTAAGGCCCGACCTGTAGCTTGTCCGCCTTTACAAGCATTTGCTCTAGAAGTTTCAGCAATATTTGCTCGTAGGTTCTGTAAGGCCGTTTCTTAATGCGCATGCTCCAGGCAGGAGTTGCTTCCCTACAGCGTTTACATTTAGTTAGTATACTTACAGACATCAAATCAAGCAGCTGTAAGGGGCACATGCCCGTCTGTACTCAAATACAAATAAAATGCATTAAAAAAGGCAATCACAACCATTTATTGTGTTTGATCCACCAAAAAACCAGCAAGGAGTATATCTTGGAACTACAGTGCCAAGGTTTACCCCAACAGGCTCTGCCTACTTAAATAGGGCCGTGCGCTTAGATTATTTAAACTGCGGGGCCGACAAGGATTTGATCTTAATGTATTTTGTTTGCCGGGACAAAAATACTTAATTGGCTTATGCCTTTTAGCTGCTTGTGAACCCATACAAACTTTGTATGGGTTCACAAACAGCTAACAGGTATAAGCCGATTAAGTATTATCACTGTCACTCAAAACATAATTGATTTTATACATGATATGGTACTGAACGATCAGAGAATTACGGTCAAATATATAGTTTCCACAGGTGACTCTTCCAGCAATGAGAAGATGTTGCACGGCGAATTAGGTCTGACAAAGTCTGCGCTCGAGGGATTCCAAAAACGTTGTCACCTAATCAGAAGCGGGCCAGGCAGTTTTCGCTTTGCGTGCAACTTGATATTAATCGACACGGTTTAAGATGGCTGTTTTGAAAGATTTGTAACTATAGATGAAACCTAGGTTTATCACTTCGATTCTGAAACAAAACGGTAGGGTACGAAATCGCGGTATCGTAATTTCCCGCAACCACTTACATTTGAAATGATCATCAGGCCCCGGGGGGGATTCGAACCTCCGATCTCCTGTTTACTAGACAGGCGCTTTAACCAACTAAGCCACAGCGCCGCTGTAGCTTTGGCTAACCTGATAATAATTGCTGTAGACAGGAAACGGCTTAAAATACATTTTAGCACATAAAACTATAGTCTAATTTAAATCCTTCCTACAAATTTTATTGATATGTTTTACTTCTATTATGAAAAAGAACAAAATAGTATATAGTGTGACATATTTTATAATATTTATTTTAAGCGAGAAAGATGGCATGTCACTATAAAAAAATGATGCTTACATTGGAAATGGTCATCAGGCCCCGGGGGGATTCGAACCCCCGATCTCCTGTTTACTAGACAGGCCCTTTAACCAACTAAGCCACGGCGCCGCTGTAGCTTTGGCTAACCTGATAATAATTGCTGTAGACAGGAAACGGCTTAAAGTACATTTTAGCACATAAAACTGTCTTCTAATTTAAATACCTCCTAAAAATTTTATTGATATTTGTTTATTTACTTCTGCTATGAAATAAAACAAAATATTATATAGATTGACATATATTATAATATTTATTTAAAGCTCAAATGATGGCATGATACTATAAAAAATGATGCTTACGTTTGAAATGATCATCAGGCCCCGGGGGGATTCGAACCCCGATCTCCTGTTTACTAGACAGGCGCTTTAACCAACTAAGCCACGGCGCCGCTGTAGCTTCGGCTAACCTGATAATAATTACTGTAGACAGGAAACGGCTTAAAATACATTTTTGCACATAACACTGTAGTCTAATTTAAATCCTTCCTACAAATTTTATTGATATTTTTTACTTCTATTATGAAAAAGAATAAAATAGTATATAGTGTGACATATTTTATAATATTTATTTTAAGCGAGAAAGATGGCATGTCACTATAAAAAAATGATGCTTACATTAGAAATGGTCATCAGGCCCCGGGGGGATTCGAACCCCCGATCTCCTGTTTACTAGACAGGCGCTTTAACCAACTAAGCCACGGCGCCGGTTGCTGCATTAGCTGTACCTTGCACTGATGCCGCAAAGGTAACAGCAGTGGTTTGAAAATTGAAAAATTTTTTTTGGTTTTTTATATGATGTGAATTTTAGAGTAGTTGCTATCTTATGCTAATTCTAGGTGAACATCTAGATTTATTTCCAGATATTAAATATCGTTCTAAAACAGAAGCTTTCTGAAGACAAAGAAAATTGAAGTCTAATTTGAAGATCGCTGCTCATAAAAATATTTTTGTCAGTTGCTCATTTCGTCTCAAACGTGTGACAATATTACTGATAAGGGCTGTATCAAAGATCATTCAATTTATAATGCAGATAATATGTAAATAATGATACACAAATTTAGTTCATAAGTAACTACTTTAAGAAATGTTTAATTATTATTACAACACATGTTTTATTTTTATATGCAACAAGACGATATATCATATATTATGATTAGAAGGGCAAAGCAATATGATACAAAATATTTTAGTTTGAGATCTGATACTCGGTACACTATGGATCGGCTACAAGTGAGTTGTAAAATAAAAAATTTGTTTATATCAACTAAAACGAGTGCTCAATTTTTTTTAAATATTGGTTGGTTGCTTTTTCTGTACTACTTACGTCAATAATATTAAAATAGAGAACTAAATTTATATTTAAATTAAAAATCATATCTTTATCCGCAACTAAATAACAATTATATTTTACTATTCCGCTCCTAGGCCGTCTACGTATTTTTAAATTTAAAAATTTAGTATAGGAGCACGTTTAAAAGATTTTCCAATATCTCTGAATTTATCATTTGCATAATATTTATGCGCTCACTAGTAAATGATAAGCCTAGTCTCAAATAGGCTGTTGTTGAAAGTTTACAAAATATTATATTAATTTGTTTATTGCTAGAATAATGGTGTCATCAAGGTCAGTGACACAAATAGTCGTATCTGTCCGTTATCTTTAGAAGCCTAGCACTGTCAAAAATAAAAGGAGTTTTAGAATAAGAATAGCTATGCAAACTAAATTACCATCAAAAGATTTTTATTGTTTGATATTTCGAAGTCAAAGCCCTCACTAACAATCAAGTAAAAGTCCTGCCTAAAACGCCCGAGTATTATAGAATTATTTCAAAAGCCCTGACTGAAAAGAAACCAGAATTTCACACACACAAATTAAATGAAGAAAGAAGCTACAAAGTAGTGTTAAACAATCTCTACCATTCTATCGTTAGAGAAGATATCAAAGCTGAAACTGAGAAATTAGGGCACTAGGTCACAAACATTTGTAATATAAAACAATTTAGAACCAAACTGCCTTCCAATGTTCTATGTAGAGCTAAAACCAGCCCTTAACAATAAAGGCATTTACAATCTAGAATTCCTGCAGCAATGTAAAATCAAGTTCGAATCATACTTCCTGTCTGCCCTATACTTATTAACAAAAAAATTCAAGATAAATGAAGACTCCGAGCAAACTCGCAAAAACTACGTACATCAGAAATCAAACGACTATTTAACGACTGCAACACGTGAGTTACACGAATTACTCAACAAAAATTAAAATAATTGTATTGAAACGTTTATAAAAGATCCATCACCCACAGAAGTCACGGATTATTTGCTCTGGAAGACAACGAAAAAATTGTTCCAAGTAAAAGATCTTCTCCACGCATCCGAAATCCCCAGGCCAGCTGGGCAAGAAGTAGCAAGGATAAGACATCTGTTTTTGTTGAATACTTAACAACCATTTTCCAAATACACCCCTCAAAGAACTCCAAAAAGAAGATAACCGCACCCAAACGCTGTACCAACTTGAACCATAAGAGGAAAGATTCAAGATCCCAGACGTTCGCAAAGTCGTTAATACCCTCAACCCCAAAAAGGCTCCGCTAGGCTATGATCTAATAAACGGCAAAAATCTTAAAGAGCTACCTGTCACTAATATACAATACCTGACCCAGTTAAGCAATGCAGTTTTACAAAATGGTTTTTCCCATGTCATTGGAAAATAGCTCAGATAATACTTATCATAAAACCAGGTAAACCACCCAATGATCCAAAGTCTTTTCGGCCAATAACCTCTTACCTATAGTGGTTAAAGTTTTTGAAAAGATCCTACTACAAAGACTAATTCCAATTATTGATGATAATGAGTTAATACCAGCTCACCAGTTTCGTTTTCGAAGGATGCACTCTACAATTGAACACATTCATCGAGTAGTGCAAGGAATTACTCAAGCTTTTGAAGACAGCCCCAGTGCTCTGCGGCATTCACAGATATTTCTCAAGCGTTCGACACAGTGTGGCATACACGGACTGCTATCTAAACTACCAACACTCCTCCCCCTGAACTACTTTCTCCTTTCTGGTCAAATACGAAACAGAATACACAAATCTCTTTCCGATTAATGCTGGAGATCCCCCTAGGCAGTGTCCTTGGACCACTGCTCTATCTCTTATACACTGCAGACCTCTGAACCTTGCCGGAAATCACAACAGCTACATTCGCGGACGATACCGCAATCCTGGTCACCGACAGAAACCCAACCATAGCCTCACAAAAATTGCAAGCCAACCTAACTGCTATTAAAAAATTGTTAGCAAACTGTAGAATGACAGCCAATGAGTCCAAGTCCACCCATGTAATCTTTACCATGCGCAAAGGTATCTGCCTTCCGGCAGAAGTCTAGTACCTTGGGTTATATCTTGACAGAAAACTCACTTGGCGTAAGCATATCTTCACAAAGCTCAAATAGCTGGGACTAACTTTATCTAGAGTGTACTGGCTACTGGGACATAAATCCAAGCTCTCAACAGCCAAACTCCTCATATATAAGGCAATACCTTAAACGCATATGGAGTTACGGTATCCAACTCCAGGGCACATCTACTAACTCCAATATTGAAATCCTTGAACGCTTTTAATCAAAAGCACACCCCAACATTTTAGCAACAGACCTTATGGTTCCTCCAAATCACAATAGAAGACTCCAAAAATACATGTCAAACGACTTGTCTACCAGATTCCATATTTAAACTAATATTTTAACCTGGAATCATTTATTCCACATGTATTTCGCCCAGTTGGGAGTTTTTTCCAGATGAATACCAAGATGTTTTACCTCATCATTACGTGTAAATGGAATGTTACACAAATACACACTTGGACACATCTCTCTGCAAAGGGCAAGGGTGATGTGCTTAGACTTTGTAATGATTATTTTAGTGCGTCTCTTTTTTAAGCAACGCTCGATCTTGTTGAGATGTTTTTGTAAGAAACGGGATGCTAAGGATCCTAATGGGATGACAGTACATCAGTACGTCAGTGTCATCTGCAAAGGTGGCGATTTCTGTACTAGTGGTAGTTAGCACATCGATATATTAAGTAAAGAATTTGCTCAAGTACATTCCCTTGTTTTTTGGCAGCTTGCCATTTAGGAAGTCTCGACTATGCCAATTACTCACTCACTGTCAACTCTGTTACTAATTGTCTGTTAAAACAGATTGTAATTACTTTACGGATGTCAATCAAGAAAGGAGGAAGTGATAGCATCCGTAAGTAAATAGAAAAAGTAGATTAATAACAAGCTACAGTGTGACTCAACAGTAGCCAAACTATAAGAATGCATAAAATTCCGGTCTCTGTAGAATAAATAACTGATAAAGCTTGGCTATATGAACAGCAGCTTCTCCGGCTAGATACAGTTTCTATTTTCCGTTTTACAGCAGCACAACCAAAACGCAAATGGATTTAAGGTAGCTTTTTAACAGTTTATGTGCATGAGAAAGTATATGTAAATAACAGGTTTGCGCATATTATGTTTTATAAATATATTTTGCAATATGCGTTTGTATATATAAATATCTAAATTGTTGTTTATTTAAGTTACTATTTATTTATTAAAAAGTTCACGTTTAAGTAAATCTTAATACATATACATACAAAGTGATTTTTTTAAAAGTCAGTTGCATCAAGCCTAGAAAAAAAGCTATTCTGTCTGCAGTCAGCTGTAATGAGCTTTGAATGACATTTACCTGTATGTCAAACTGTGTGACAGTTCAGGTAGTTAAAAATTTTGGCCCAACAAAATGTGAAAATGAACAAGTATTTAGTTGCAACTGATTTGTAATTTATTAAGGTAAGTAAATTATAGATTTTTCGTCAAGATTTCTTTCTTTCTGTTACAATTTTCATATTGTCAGATTCTAAAGCGTAATATAGACGGGACAATCCATAGGCTACTGCAATTGACTTTTTAAAAAATCACTTTGTATAATTAGTTTTTTAACGTAATAAAATAGCGTGTTTGTTCTAAATCTGACATAGATTTCCTACTTTGTTATATTTACCACAATATAGAGTTTTATGTATCTATCGCAAATGGTTTCGATAATATTTAACTTTTTCTTAAATTTTGCTTGCATTTTTAGATTTGACAATATTTAGTAATTATTAGAAAGTTAATAGAACAGAAATGTATGTTTTCCCGCGCTTTTCAGAACAAAAAAAGACTTAAATAAAAAGCGCAACGAATCATCAGGTTTTCATTAAAACAAATGCTAACTGTCATTAAACTGCGTACCTGTAAGGTTTCATATGACTTGCGTTTTTCGTTTTAAAATAACAGTTATATGCAAATAATTACCGGTCAGGTATCACTTGTCAGCTGTCATCTATCACTTGTCAGCTTCCATCCTTCACTTGCCATCTGTTATCTGTCACCTGTCACTTTTAATTTGCTTGTGGACGCTTCTCACATTCACCTCTACCTTGTCGTGAGTTAGCTTTCAAGTGCCACCTATCATCTGTCACTTGTCGTGACCTACCTGTCATCTGTCACTTGTCAGTTGTCACCTGTCACTTTTCGTGAGTTACCTGTGATGTGTCACATGACATCTGTCACTTGTGGTGACTTACCTGTCATCTTTCACTTGTCAGCTGTCACCTGTCGTCTGTCACCTCTCATGTGTCACTTTTAAATTGGTTGTTACCGTTTGTCTGCTGTCACCTGGCCTCTGTCACTTGACGTGGCTTACCTGTCATCTGTCACTTCAACTTGCTTGTGGTCACTTGTCAGCTGTCACCTGTCACTCGTCGTGAGTTAGTTTTCAAGCTGTTCAAGTATCACCTATGTGTCACTTTTAATTTGGTTGTGGCGGCTTGTCTGCAGTCACTTACCGTGACTTGTCCGTCAGCGGTCACCTGTCACTTGTCGTGAGTTACCTGTCAGGTGCCACCTATCATCTTTCACATGTTGTGGCCTACCTGTCATCTCTTACTTGTCATCGGCCACTTTTAATTTGCGTATGGACCCTTGCTTGCTGTCATCCACCAGCTCTCACTTGTCGTGAGTTACCTATCAAGTGTCACCGATCATCTGTCATTGGTCGTGACTTACCTGTCATCTGGCACTTGTCAGCTGCCATCTGTCTGGTGACAGCTGAAAAGTGACAACTGACAGGTGACAGCTGACGAGTGGCAGATGACAGATGACAGGTAACACATGAGCGGTGACAGCTGACAGGTGAACACAGGCAAGTTAAAAGTGACAGTTGCCAGGTAAAAGCTGAAAAGTAACAACTGACTGGTTACACATGCCAAGTGACAGATGATAAGTGACACCTGACAGGTAAATCACGACAAGTGACAGGTATGTATGATCGTATGGTACATTCTTCTGTGATACAAAGTGATTTTTTTAAAAGTCAATTGCAGTAGCCTATGGGTTGTCCCGTCTATATTAAGCTTTAGAATCTGACAATATGAAAATTGTAACAGAAAGAAAGAAATCTTGACAAAAAACCTGTAATTTACTTACCTTCGTAAATTACAAATCAGTTGCAACTAAATACTTGTTCATTTTCACATTTTGTTGGGCCAAAATTTTTAACTACCTGAACTGTCACACAGTTTGACATACAGGTAAATGTCATTCAAAGCTCATTACAGCTGACTGCAGACGGAATAGCTTTTTTTCTAGGCTTGCTGCAATTGACTTTTTAAAAAATCACTTTGTATGTCTGATGGTTTGGGTTTCTCCGCAATCACAGAGAGGGGAAGGTTGTTTGCCCCATTTGTGTAAAGAGTATGCGCATCTGCCATGTTGGGTTCTGATTCTGTTAAGCGTGGACCATGTTTTACGTGGTAAATCGAAACCCGGTGGCTTGTGGGTGATGCACGGCATGATATTGTTTTGTTGTGCAGTCCATTCTTGAGTCCATGCGTTGGTAAGGTAACCCACAACAAGTGACAGGTGACGGATGACAAGTGACAGGCAAGTCACGACAAGTGTCAGATGATAGGTGATACCTGAAGGGTAACTCATGCCAAGTGAGAGGTGATAGCAAACATGTGTCCACAAGCAAATTAAAAGTGACAGATGACAGGTAAGTCACGACCAGTGACATATGATAGGTGACACTTGACAGGTACCTCAACACACGTGAGAGATGATTGGTGACAGCAGACGAGCACCTACACGCAAATTAATCGTGACAGATGACAGGTGAAGCTGTCAAGTATCAGATGACAGGTAGATCACGACAAGTGACAGGTGATAGGTGGCACCTGACAGGTAACTCATGACAAGTGACAGGTGACAGCTGACAAGTGACAGCTGACAAGTGACACGCTAACAAGTTACAGATGACAGGTAAGTCACAACCAGTGACAGATGATAGGTGGGACTTGACAAGTAACTCACTCAGATGACAGTTAAGTCACGACTAGTGACAAATGATAGGTGGCACCTGATAGGTAACTCACAACAAGTGACACAACTGTCACTTTTAATTAATTTGTGGTCACTAATCATATGTCATCTTCCAACTGTCATCTTTTATTTATCATCTGTCAGTTGACATGTCACCTGTCATCTGTCACTTGACCTATGTCACCTGTCAGGTATAACCAGTATTTTGTCGCATTTCAAGTATCACTAATTAACTATCACCTTTAATTTGCTTGAGGACACTTTCACTTGCAGTAACATACCTGTTAGGTGCCAACTATCATCTGTCACTTGTCGTGATCTACATGTCATTTATCGCTTGTCAGCTGTCATCTGTCACTTCACATATGTTCCCTATCATGTGTCACTTTTAACTTAGTTGCGGCCACTAGACAACTATCACCTGTCATCTGTCACTTGTGATTTACCTGTCATCTGTCACTTTGACCTCGCTTGTGGTCAGTTGTCAACTGTCACCTGTCACTATTTGAGAGTTACCTGAGAAGTATCACCTGACATCTGTACTTTTGGTAACCTACTTGTCATCTTTCACTTGTCAACTGTCACCTGTCATCTGTCACCTCTCACGTCCCACTTTTAATTTGGTTGTGGCCGCTTGTGTGCTGTCACTTGTCCTTTGTCACTTAACGTGACTTACCTGTCATCTGTTTGTTACACACAGCATATATTTTTTATTGAACAGCTACACTACCAATAAAAATAAATGGTAGCGTTTCTAAGCTCTGCTGATAACCGTTTGAAATAAACAGTGAGGTGAGACATGGTATAATTTCTGACCACTATAAATTAATGTATGTACATTTCAAACAAAGATCACTAAGAACCTACATTTAAAACTATAGTAAGTGCTCTATATGTGGCCATTTTCTTAAACACACATGTTTATCGATGCATAAGTGAGTTATTCGTACTTCTTAACATTGCAGGTGTTACGTCTCTAAAAGCATATTGAATTGGCATTCACATATCTTCTCTCGTCGTAGGGGGGATTTTGTAAACTTTAGCTTTTGCAAACCCCCACAGAAAGAAATGTAATTTGGTCAGGTCATGGGACCTTGCCAAGCCAAGCCACTGCACCTACCCTACCAATTATTGGGAAATTCAGCGTTTAAAACATTTCTAACGTCCAAATTATAGTGTGAAGGGGCCCCATCATGTTGCAGCCATAAGTTCTTTATAATGTTTAACGGAATATATCCCAACAAATCCCAAAAACTGTGTTTAAAAATTTGTAAATACATTTGACCATTCAAGTGTCCTTCAAAAAAGTATAGATCAACACATGTTCGCCTGCAACTCCTCCACAAATATTTAAGGACCATCGGCGTTGATTTTCCACTTCTCTTACAAATAACGCTTTTTCCGTTGAATAATAATGGAAGTTGTGCCGATGCACATTCCCATGTTTATGAAAAGTTGCTTCGACGGAGAAAAGGACATAATTAAAGAAATTAGCTTGGGCATTTAATTGTTGATGGGCCCATTCGCAGAACATTAGCCGACGTTGAAAGTCATGATCAAACAGTTCTTGGTGAAGTTGAATGTGGTAGGGATGGAACCTGTACTTTTTCAATATTTTCCACACAGAATACTAGCTTATGTCTGTTCGGTCCTTATACCTTTGGTGCTGCAATTCGGATCTTCTACTGCAGAAGCTATTATACCAAATTCGTTGTCCTCCTTAGTTGTAGGCTTCCTTCGTGGACTACTGCGTATTTAACACTGCCTGTATTTAGAAATATTTGTCGTAATCGTTTGAAAGTCAATACACTGGGATGTTTTCGGCCTGGGAAACACTCAGCGTAAACCCTGGAAGCCAATAAACAATTTATTTGGCACTCCCCCAATATAAATACCACACCAACTATTTCATGTTTTGAAAGCTTGATGATTCGTTGCTTTTTTGTTTCATTTCGTTTTTTTAAGCGTAGTAATGCATAGAAATATTTGTAGCTTCAAATGTCAGTAAATAACTCAACTTTTATAAAATCCTATATTTATTGATATATTTTCTATAACAAAATAAAATTGGCGAGGGTGCAGTAATAACAGCCCTTGCATGACGATAACTTTCAGTGTTTACCCATCTTCGTGTGAAGTTTTTTAGGGTATAGCATAAATTTTAATGTCCTCAGGGATATGGGAATAACGGGTTCTGTTCCCCAAATAGTTTTTTTGGAGGCCAGTCTCACAATCTTATCAGCCTCCTCATTGACGTAGTTTCCGTCACGTCCTTTCACCCATATAAGGGAAACGACATTATCTTTTGAGATATCGTCGAGAGCTTCACGGCACTTTAGTACTACTCCTGAGTTAGTTTTGCAACTACGTAAGGCTATAAGTAAAGGGGCTCTGCTGTCACTATAGATACCAATACATTGGTTCTTGATCTATCGTTCAAGAATTGCCTTTGCACCATGCATTATTCCCACTACCCCCGCTTGGAAGTTTTGCCCGAATTTTCCATATCTTATCTAAAAGTACTACCCTGCGTATGTGTTAACATTTTTGAAATTACAGTATAATTACGAGCGTATAACGGAGATTCAACTGATTTTGTAGTAGTACCCAAAACAATTGAGAAATTGTTGTTTTACATCAAGAACGCTGTCAAGACCATATAATTATTTTTTTTATTCTTCCAACTGTTGACGAGGGCATTACCTGTTAATTCCGAAGCTTTGGTAGTTTGAAATATGTTTGTGAAATATTTAACTATGAAAACTAGTTTGCTCCGTACGTTGGAATTGCTAAATGCATGTATATTACCGTGGATGCTGTACTGTAAAAAGTATAAAAACCTTCAAATGAAGTTATTATATATTACGGTATTACAATAAATTTCAAGTACAACAACACTCTCTTATTCTACTGTGACAAAACTTCTTTCATATAACTGAACTGCTTAAAACCATGTTACCCGACGCGTAATAATTGGCTCAGGTGTTACGTTAACAGTTGGGCATTTCTCTGCATAAAGTTGTTTACGAAGTGGTGCTTTTAGAAACACCATATGAGTATTTAATACTAAATCATTCACCACGGGCTCTTCATTTCTCACTGTTACTGCAACTAAGTTGAATCCTTGTGCAAGACGGGTAACGTGCGGCATATCTGCATAAAAGACTTCGGCAGCTTTTATCAAGTAAATTGCTCCATCAGTAAAAATAATATTAACATTTTGGATACCGCTTTCAGTAGGTCAGAGAAACCCTCAATGAAAAGAAATCACTACTTCCGGAAAAAATGTAATGTTTTGGAAAACCGTAATTGTAAATTATGGCAAGTCGAAGTAATCATGGGCCAATGAAGAAATTATGCATAATTCTTCTTCGTAGTAGTAGTACTAGTATAGGCCTTCAGGCTGTTTGTTCCAACTTAATTAATTTGCGATGTTGAAGCCCAGCAGTTTTGCTATCTTCTAGGTGGTCTTCCCTGAGGTCGTCGTGTTCTTGGTTTACCGTCTCTTGGTGTTCTTAGAATACGTTCTAGTGGCATTCTAATCGCATGTAGATTGCATTTCCTTCTTCTATTTCTTGTCCATCTGACGATATCTGGAATTTTACATTCTTCTTATTTTTCCATTTCTTACTCTGTCGCGAATGCATGCATTGGTTATTATATAGTCTATAGTGGATTGTCGTCCTCTTGTCACCTAGTGTTGCCTTTTGGGATTGAAAAAAGTATTATTAATTAGTAGTTCATTTAGTATGCAACATTCCGTCAGACGGCCATCACAGCAAAAAACCCAAACCCAGTTGAAGCCACGCGCCTACTTCAGGAAAACCTAGATGAGATACTGCATTGGACAGACAAACGGCGTATAAAGCTTTATCAAAGTAAGTCGGTACACATCACATTTACAAAATGCCGTGGACACACCCCCAAGTCTGCATCAAGGGTCAACCTCTACACAGCAAGACAATGTCAAATACCTGGGTATGCATTTAGACAAAGACCTCACATGGCGCACACATATCCTCAAAAGGAATATCAACTGGGCCCTAAACTCCGCGAATACTATTGGCTTCTTCTTCTTAGGGTGCTTTGTCTCTTACGAGACGTAGCGATCTTCTCTCCTATGCCTGTGTTGCGCGTTTAGAGTGTCACAGACATAGAGGACCTACAGCTTAACGTGGGCTCCGTGTAAACACTTCTACTCCAGAGAAGATTTACTAGGCAGAATACCTCGCTGGTTTGCCATTGCCTTGCGAGGGAGAACGGCCGTTAAAAATCCGATGTTCCGGTACTGGGAATTGAACCCAGGACCCTCAGCGTAGAAGTCTAATGCGCTAACCTCTAGCCTACGGCCGCCTCAACTATTGGCTAATAGGAAGGAAATCAAAGTTATCCCTGCCAAATAAATTGCTAACCTGCAAGGTTGCTCTAAAACCGATCTGGACCTAGGGGATTCAGCTGTGGGGAACCGCCTCCACTTCGAATATAGAAATCCTTGAAGGATTTCACTCACAACGCACCATATTTCATAACAAACAAGGATATTTGCGACGACCTCAACGTGCTCTCAGTTAAGGAAGAGTTAGTGAAGTGTAGTGTCAAATATGTGAATAGATTAGATGTGCATCCCAACCCGTTACCCGCAAACCTATTAGACAATAGTGAATATCAGTACAGACTCAAAAGAAATACGCCATTATACTTACAATACAGATTTTTAAAATATACTAAAATAGTTCTAATCATATCCACTTTTCAATAAGCTGCCGAGTAGGTGTCACAGGTCACCTGCTCTTATGTCAATTTAGCCCATACAAATGATTTGCCTTATGTCATATACTCATATGTATAACACGATAGATTGCAAATAAATACTTACAAAAAAAAATTAAATTGTAGTTCTCAGTATCTTTTCACTGAAAAACTGTATTTCTTGTATGTTCTGTTCAAACTGGTTCTTCACTAGTAATTCTACACTTACTTTAACTTTTTATGTTTTTCGATCCAGGGTAGTTACTTGTTTCCTTCTCCTTATTTTTCATTTCAGACAGAGCGCATACGTCTATGTAGTGTTTCTGTAATTCTAATAATATCTCGTGTTCTTTTTGGTTCCAAAATAGCACATTCTAGCAGGCATATCTTTTGCTTCAGATGTGCTTCTTCCGTTATTTAACCGTTTCGTTAGTCCGTTGTCTCGCCAGGTTCATCGTCTAATAATCGGTCCGGTACCGAGGTAAAGCATTGGTTCTATGAGAAACAATTTGTTGTACCGTGGGTAGGCAGCTAAGCTTGCCCACGAACCCTCCTCCTTTATTCAGGCTTGAGACCTTCAGTAGTGACTCCTGAGCAACTAAGTCTACTCATTTATCACCACTGGGGGAGGTACCTGCATAATGAATAACTAAAGTGGTATTAAATTTGAACAGAATATTTTTAGATTTTCTGTTGTACTTAATGGGTATACTATTGCATATCACAATGTATGATCCTTAACCTTTGAACTTCAATGAACATTTATATCCTGTGTGTGATCAAACTGCGAATTTTAAGAATAAGAACGATTCCGGTATGCCACTAAATTAACACTATTTGGTTTTAAAAAGGATGGTCCCATTACACGTTCAACCAAAATTTAAACGTAAAGGGAAATGGTCTATGCAGTTCTTATTCATGTCTCTGTAGCGACACTATACAAACTATTATTAAAAACTTTATATTACAGAGCCGTACATGGTTTGGCTATACTTCTGGTGATTAATCAACAAGTCAGTAAGTATTACTAACTAGTAATATCGATTATAACCTACACCAGGTAAAAGTGCCTTATTTAACTAACTTTGTATGAGTAGAAGCGGCATCGAACATCTGCGACAGCCCAAAATGTGCACAGGAAGCTGCGAAAATAGTAGATTATGTGGATACCTCCGCCAATCCATGTGAAGACTTTTATCAGTTTGCATGTGGAAATTTTGTAGCAAACTCCTCAGAGAACGACGAAATCGAACTCAGCCATAGGCTTGCCTGGTATGACATACGGGAGCTAGAACTGCAATACCAAGAAGATGTGCGTGAAGATGACCACAAAATGGTTAAAGTTGCAAAGATGTTGTATGGTAGATGTATGAAACGGACGGAAATCAAAAATGATTTTATAGAAACAATCAAACAAGCTCTTGTAAAAGTAGGTGGCTGGCCTATTCTGGAAGGATCTAGTTGGAACGATAAAGATTTTGATTGGCTAAACGCAACTTACCAACTTCGAAGATTGGGTTATGACTACGGGACATTTTTCGATGTCGTAGTGGTAACGGATGAAAGCAATACGGATAAACGAATTTTTAAGGTAGCTACAATTTATGTTTCTGAATACGTGCTTTATATAAAGAGTAAGAAAAATTCTTTGTACGGACAATCAATGGTGAACCATTCTCCTATAATGTGGCTTCAATTATTTGCCATCCATATTAAGATTGAATGTAAAGCTTCTCAATAAACTAGTACTTGTTGTTGATTAAACTACAAGCATTTTTACTTATTATTCATTATGCCTTTCATATTTTAGGTAATTCCAGGTCCAAGATACTACTTACTCGACGAAGAAAAAACGTTAATGGCTAAAATAGCTCTATATCTAGGAGCAGAAAATGAGGAAACTGCAATTAAAGAAGTGAATGATGTTTACGAGTTTTTACAGAAGTATAAAGAGGTCAGTTATATTTTGCAATATTTTATGTTTCTCGTCTTTTGTTTAGTTTATTGTAACATACAATTGGAAAATACTGAATGTACATAATGTTAACGGTATATATAATTTTTGGATGTTTAATTTACGTTTGATTTACAGTTAGATCGCCAGGATTACGTACGCCAAACTGTAGCAGAATATCAGAAAGGAGAAGATGCTATTGATTGGTTGGAATTTATCAACAACGTGGTGGGCCCGAAGATACAAATAACTAAAAACGACAGCCTTTACTTTCCAAATAAGAAAAATCTAAAGCAATTCAGAGACTTTATTTCAAATACCCCTAAGCGGTAAGTTCAAACTATAGCAGACCTTCCGTAAAGACAATCTTCGTTCTTAAATTCTAGAACTCTAGCAAACTCTATAATGTGGGAGGTGGTACATCCGCTACTTCCTTTTATTCCAAATTGTCCTGGAAGTTATCGAATGTGTGGCTACGGAGAAGAGCGGGATATGTTTTGTTTCCAGGAAATGCATCTTAGACTAATTACGGAATTACTCAGCCCAATAGACGTGTTAAGACTCAGGCGCTATCTCTCTGAAGAAAAAAAGAAAACTATAGAAAATGTGATTGTGAAAATCAACTCTGAATTCAAAGAAACTGTTAAGAAAATCGAATGGATCCCCGACAAGATCAGGCAAAAAGTTACTAATAAAGTAGAAAACATTAAAGTAGTCATTGGATGGCCTGGAAACTATTTTGATGATAAAATACTTGATGAGTTAGATGTTGACATGGTAAGACTGCAATTGTCCTCTGGGTATGGCGCTCTTTCTCCATGATTTCCAATCCTTAAGATCTCTTTCAGGTTGCTCTATTTATTCGTTTCTATCCCCGAATATCGATTTTTTGAGAATTGTTCTACAGTTTCTATTTCTCTGTTTCCAGAGTGTTTTAGCAGCCTATACCTTTAAGGATAGCTCTCTCATATGTCGCTGAATAAAATAAAAAATATTGTTTCCCTTGTTTTACGAAGTTACGGTAAGCTTCGTTTTTCTCTTTAGTACTGTTCTCATGTTCATTATTCCACCTCTAACAGTGCTCTTTTGGTCGCTTGGTGCATAGGATGAGTTGGATTGGCATGAACAACTGCTATATCGTTATTTGTTTTTGTTCCTAGTTGTTGTTTCAATCTGTTTTTCTACGGCTATTAGATGCTGTTCGCATTTAATAATTGAAACTTGTAGTTTAAGCGTGGTTTGACGACTAAAACCTCATTTTGTTTAATGATGCTATATTCTCTTCTTTTTCAAAATATTGCATTTCTTAACTGGCATCCAAATAAAAAAACTCGAAAACAAAAAAAACTTTTTTTTGTAATTTACCTTAACTACCAATGAAAATACAAAGATTATGACAGATGGGATAACTGTCATGCTGTGAAAACCCATTTTTAAAATATTAATTTACAACAAATCACAATAAAACTTTTAGATGGCACCACCGCTCAGTTAGTATGTAAGCCTCCCATTATAATATCACAGCAATATATACAAATATGTGTGTATACACATTAATAAGTCAGTCACTGTGGTCGTTAACCTTCATCTCTTGGAATTGGCCCACTATTTTATCATTTTTTTAAATTCCCAATCGAGCATTTATGCCTCTGATTACAATCAATCATTGTTTCCTCTAGATTGTGTCTAACTCGTCTGTTACCTTTCGATGAAATTCGTCTTTCATATTCATTGGCATATCATCTACAGGAGCATATAGTGCGAGTATAACTGTCACTTTGTTGTAAATTTTCGCTGTTAAT
>JABXWE010043886.1:0-10542 GCA_014611495.1 Limonius californicus | reverse complement strand
TTATAATGATGTTACGATCCACAAGTCGAAATAAAACATTTAAATAACGAAGAAGTCATAGAAATTCTAATAATCAAGAGAATATTAGTGATTTTAGTAACGGAACAAATTTGCGGATAATCAGATTACTAATACAGTTATTATGTAATGACACACGAATAAAAATTTTTGTGTTAAAAAAGCATTAGTTATTTAACACCGCATCTAATTTTATTATAATCAGATTACGATTATAGTACTTATCTAACGGTACACGTTTCAATTAACAAAAACTATTTCATAGATATTCAAAATCTTATTCCAAGCAGGTAATCATAAAAACTAATTAAACTATTATTAAGGTCCTCATAGTTTTCCTAATTAAGAACACTGTCATTATTTTAACGATCCACTGCAGTTTGACTACTGATTATATATTTTCGGTTGCAGTAGAAACAGTTAAGATATTGTAGCTCTCCCAAGATTGTTTTGCAGCATTTTGGTAATACGTTCAAAATTGAGGATGATGATTCGAAATGTAGTTAAGATTAGTTAAATTGTCAAACAAATCGTATCATTTCTGAAAATCTAGCAAATTTAATGACTTCATCAGTACTTTCCAACGAGCGTTTACAATTACGGTGATTGTACAGCGATTACACAGTTCGTAAATATGACCTAAACAAGCTAAAATATTATAGAGATAGGAATAGTCTTTGTAATCAAAAACACTTTAGTTATATCTGTAATACGATTGAATTTGAGAATGACCAGATTGTGGTTACTGTTGTTATACAATGATTACGCCATTCCTAGACATAATCCAAACGTTTGTAATGTCTTCTAAATTGTATTGGAATTATAGAGAAATTCTTACAGTAATATAATCCTATTTTTATATAATAGGATTATGATTTCGGTGGTCGTTTTGCCATTACCTCGGTCAATGCAACCGGATTCGTTTCAAATTGCACGATACATGCAAAAATAGAAAAAGTTTAAAATTTTTAACGCACGTACGCTTCATAGAAAGCAACTACGTTGCTATTACATAATATGATAATAATCTGATTACATTAGGATTATTGTAATTCCATAACGATTATACATTACATATCTAGATAAATACCTATAGAGAACGCAGTAAAGTACTTGTAATCAAGAAAACAAGAGCATATCGCTGAAATGAAAGGATTGCGTTAAGGTTACAATATACTGTGAAATACAATCATGAAGATGGTGACAAAAATAATTTTGACGGCAGTTAAATTACTGATAAAACATAACGACACGGCAATATCATTGCAGGAATCACAGTGATATTATAATCATGAGTTTATAATATTCAAGATACCAAGCCTAACGTATTATTCAATTGTAGTGCGATTACACAACCGATTGCTGATTACATCGTGAGGTACCTACTAGATTTTTTTACAATTTGTCATAAAAGAATTACCGCATTTATAGTTATATTGCATACTAAATAAACACATGTAATCAGTAAGACACAACTAGATAGATATACGTGTCGTTTGACATGCTGTATTTAAAAATGTTAACCAATTAACCTCAATGTGGTGATAAAATTCCTACTTGAATGTCTTACAATAAACCGCGAGCAAGATGCAATTTTCTGTAACAATAACAATTAAATAAAAATGCATAATTGACTGTTCGAGAGGAGAAAGGATCCGTGTCGCTTAGTGCATATCAAGGCTTTGTTCGTGCTTAATCAAATTCGTTTTGCAAAAACGATTACCATAAACTATCTCTCTGCTTTGGCATGGAATGGATTTGCAAGAACAGTAACTGTTTGAAATTAAGTTTCACTTAAATTTTTGCGATGCCGAATTCCAGAACTAATTAGCTTTAGGCAACTTTGATGTTAATTAATTGTTATAACGATTACGCAAACTGTTACTGGAAGTTAACATTTTTCATATGCATGGCAGTCTTTAAACAAGTTTGCAACTCCAAAACAACTCAAATCACCGTAGCCTCAGAGTAAAGCGTCAAACGCTACGTACATTATTATAAAGATTACACATGTAATCGTATTAAATGAATATACTCCAGGGATACATTTTAATGAAAACGTAATTTCTCATTCGAAGTATAATACAAATACATACTTCCTAAAGAAGAAAACGTCTTAAACTTGATACAATACGTTATCGTTACATAATTACTATTGATTACACTGTATAAAATTTAAGCGTGTTGGAATCGCCACGTGATTGCTATTGATTACACTGTATAACATTGAAGCACTGTGGAATGAAAGCTAATTTTTTAATTATAAAAATTTTATTAATTTTGTGCTCTGCAACCTAACGGTAAGTGTTACATAATTACCTGAATTGTAATTTTGAATAAGTTGCCTCAAAGGACGTTTCCATTTCAAAATTCATTTAATTAAAAAATATATAAGAATACTGACAAACGTATTATAGTGTAAGCATATTTAAAAAGAAAAAGTAGTTAAGCGCATCAATATACAAGATAATCTAATTTTTAATGATGACGGGTGTAATTATACAATCCACGACAGAAAAAATCGGCTATACTCTTAAAATTGAAAGCTCAATCAAATTCATAGATAGAGAGAATGAAAGAATCTTAAAATCCAAGTAAATTTGGTAATGTAATTACATTATTACGATTGATTACACAATCAAAAGTTAAAGTATTTTAGAAGAACCATCTTTAAACAAACAGATTGTTAAAGACATAGAAATTTATTGGAGGATTCTTTTTAAACCATAAAGACATATCTTATTTAATGTCTTGCTTTGTAATTTTGAAAAGCTGATTTAACAATTTTTACGATTACTGTATGTAAAAGGTATTCAAATTACAATTCATTACATTACAGGCACACTAAAAAAGTAAAGATCATTAAGCACTACTGGCCAATGCCATGAAAAGTTTCAATTATAGTCCATAAAATTTAATCCAAAATAGAAATCAAAGCATACAAAAATCGTTAAATTCTTTACAATTTTATGACGTATATACAGGGTGTATCAGAAATAGGCACACATATTAAATCTGATGGTAGATTACAATATATACAAACTAGAAAAAACATTTCTTTGGCAATGGGACCCGTAAGATATGAGAAAATAATAATTGAAAATTTGACCCAAAATTGTTTGAGTACCGCAGAATAATAACAAAAATTTGAGTTCGACATGGTATGCAAAGGAGAGTAAGATACAAGTGCAATAAAATTTCTTATCTCCTGCTACAATCCAATACTATTAGGTACTAGGTCAGTAATTTCTATTTAGTCTGTTGTTGTTATCACAAGCCAGACAAGTTTTTACGTGTTTGCCACTTTTGATTTACTTTACAATTAGGAAATAACCTTCTGCAGCTTAAATGCATTTTCTATGTATCATCAGCAGTTCTCAAACAAAATTTTATTATATTTTTTAATTAAAAAAATAAACTTAATGATTTTTGAAAAATGAATAATACCATTGAATTCTACTTGAGCCAATCTATTACTGGTTTAAATATTTGTATCTATTTCTGATACACCCTGCATATGATTACGATTGATTACACTATATAAAATTAAAGCATTTCAGAACAAACATCTATAAAGAAGCATATTGTTAAAGATATTATTCGCCGATTTAGCTAGATACGTAAAGATCATGTACAACAAGAAGACCAAACAACATATTCTAATCTAGGTATATTTAAAAATTAACTCATGTATAGACCAACAACCTCAGTCGGCGTTTATTGGCAAAAACTGATTTTGAGAACAATTACATATGCACTCATATTATTTAAGTCTTTAAGGAAATCGAATCATATCTGACACAAATTACACTCAAAGGATCAGTACAGTAATTTCAATTGATTTATATTAAGTACAGTGATTACAATTAGAAAATTATGATTACTACCTAATTTTGAAAATTAAATCTTGTTATGACGATCATGTATTAAGCAAACATATTGCTGACAATATTTAAATTTAAAACGAAAAACTAAAAAAGAATAATCTAATCCTTGAATTCTATTACAAACATGATATGGGTTATGCCTTATGTAATCCCCGATTATTCTTAATTATCCATGTAAGTTGGTCAGAATGAATTATCATACACCTCGGAAAGCATTCACTTTTGAAATGTGCAATGGAGGATGCTCACTTCTAAATTGTATTCACTTGCCTCTCCAGCGATTACATAATCATTGAATATTGTTAATGTTAAGAGCTCGCGACTTTGTTTAGAATGTCAGTAGGTAATTATTCAGTGCAGCTCTTGTATATTAAAAGGTTAGCAGTAATGCCCTGCAGTCTTTAGATGCAATTTAAAATTTTATTGATTATAACGATAATCACTTGCGGTTCTGTTTAAATATAAATCCTTCATCTTCTTAAACTACAGGCTTTTAATTTTATGAGTATGCTGGCTGTGTTGTCATTTAAAACTGAAAATAACTTCGAACTGTTTACATGACTCCAATTTGTAGTTAATTTCAAGCAACCAAATCCAGCGCTTGTAACTGTACAAATGTAAGCGCGACAAATATACACATTCGGGATAATCGAAGCGGAACCCACTACACTCTCTATATTAAAAACTAGTCATTATTTTAGCACATTGCTCCGTAAAACCATATCATTATTTAGGTTATGTTTTTGTGCAATTTTCTGCCTTACACAAGAACAGCGTTACATTAGTTAAATCATCGTAATATGCGGGCTGTCCCATTTTCCTGTTTGCACATCCACAGTAGATATTGCAATATGGTTTTATGTGCATTATTTATTATCCATGCGTGCCTTGAAAATTTCACCTTGGCAGGTAGTATTGATAAGAGCTAGATAACACTTGGCGTTACTCGACCGTTGAGTATTTTAAATTAAGTACAAGGAAAACTGAGGCAATTTAAATAAAATTGGTTGCAGTTATCCCTCATTTATGTCAGTTATTGTTATTTATCAGATAAAGCAGCTTTATTTATGAGATTTTCCTTGTATGCATTTTTATAGTCTTAAATACATAAATACATACATAAAATAAGAACAATAACGAAGTATTAAAAATTTGATATTAAAAAGTTTTTGCAATGCAATAAATCATTAACTAATTGCATTATTTTGATGGTGTGGAAGCTGACTGATACGTTGGATTAATTTAATTTTACTAATAATAATAGTAATGGTAAGGCTCTACAACCTACGAAGAAGTTTGTTCTTGCTCTTGCACCTAATAGTCGCCCACGTGGTGGCCATCACGCGGTTGACAACCGCGGTATTACACCTTGTGCATTCGGATTCACGTACCCAATTATTTAAAGAACTGGGTAGACTTCGAGTGGGAGATTTGAACTCCCGATTCTGTGATTAAATCAGTATGGTGTTATTAATAAATGATTACAAATCATGGAAATACGAGTAGTATAATTTAGACCGATAAGAAAAGTATCGCAGATCACAATTATAAGAGATTATATTAATTAAGGTTTGATTATACAGTCATTGCACAACAATAACATACACACTATTGCCTAAAAATAAATTACTTTTGAAATACTCAATAGCAAGCAGATTATTTAGTGAACGTTTTGATTGTGGAATCATTACAAATTATAAATATACGAAATAGACCATGGATGTAATTCAGAATTTAAAATTAAAAGCTAAATAGAAATCGATTAAAAAATTGATGTATCAGTATCACTCGTTATAAACTACACTAGTGGAATTAATTCTGGACACTTTTAATGTAAATTTGCACTAATTGATATTTGTGCAGGAAATTTATAGTTTCCTACACCAAATTGATACTGTATGTGTATGTGTTTTTATTATAATCTATTTTTCTACTTATTATTTTCACATAATTTGTTTTGTAAAGGTTTTAAAATTTTTAATAAAAAAATTACAAACTATACATTACACACACCACCCAATTTTCGAGTTGACATTTTTGTTCATAGCTACACAAAAAGTCGCGTTTTTTAAATCGGCTAATCACAGGACGCGGGGGTTCGTTGTAATAACCAATGAGGAAAGCCTTGACGATCCTTATAAACAGTTGCATCATTATTTTCGTCAAGTATTGTGTTTTGTCAGGTGAGGACCGTAGTAAAGTGATTAAAAGTGTGAATAACGACTAAAATGGCTCCAAACTCCTCGAAACGTGTTGATTGGTCACCTGGGAAGAGAGGCAAAACCATTGCCCTTCGTGAAGAAGGGTACACCTATGAGGAAATTGCGAAAAGGTTGGGTGATGGGGCAACAAAGTCAGGAGTAAAGAAACTCCGCATAGGGGTTGCGAACACTGGATTGACGAAATCAGCTGCAAGAACTGGAAGAAAACCTAAGGTAACAAATCAAGATGTGCGCAGAATCTGTCGCCTGGCCTTGCAGGACCGTCGAAGATCTGCAAGAGATATCAATAACATCATAAGAACATCTGGGGTCCAAGTTTATAACAGAACTGTTTGATAAAAACTTTGTCAAAATGGTTTGCGAGCGAGAACCCCAAGAAAGAAGCCGTATCTGAACCAGAAGCAGAGGCAGAAACGCATCGATTGGGCTCTGGTACACAAGAAGTAGATGGAAGAAGACTGGGGCGAGGTTATTGGGAGCGACGAGATCAAAATTAGTATCTTTGGCAGTGATGGGGTGAAGTTTGTTCGACGTCGACCCGGGGAGGATCTTTTGCCCGAGTGTACCACGGCCACTATGAAGCACCCAGTCAGTGTGATGGTGTGGGGCAGCATGGCTAGCCATGGTGTTGGACGGCTGGCTGTCATTGAGGGCAATACCAATGCAAAAAACTACCAAGAAGCAGTGCTAGGAGGCGAAACTGTTGCCTACAATCCAGAATTTGTACGAAGAAGACCCGCAAAAGTGCATCTTCCAGCAGGACGGAGCACCATGCCACACCGCCAGGAATTGTACGAAGTGGTTCAGTGACCACCACATAACTGTCCTGCCTTGGCCAGGCAATAGTCCGGATTTAAATCCAATAGAAAATCTATGGTCAAGGCTGAAAGTTATGGTATTACGAAGAAACCCAAGCAACAAGAGAGAGCTGATCGAGGCCATCATCCAAGCCTGGTACCACGTGATTACACCTGAAGATCTGCGACGTGTGATGCACTGGATGCCTCCACGAATCGAAGCTGTTCTAAAAAACAAAGGATATCCAACGAAATATTAATTGTTGTGTATTTCCTTTCGTGTGTTCAAATTGCAATTTTTCTGTATATTAAAAGTGTGTCTATAAATCGTCTTCTTATTTAATTTTTTTATAAATGAGGCGTTAAAATTATGTATCTAGCAATGATAAAAGTAAAACCTACTTTCATTAAAATATAAAAGATAAGTGATTATAAGTTAAAATGGTGAATAAATGCGAAATTTTAAAGAAGTGTACAGAATTAATTCCACTAGTGTATATTGGTATAAAGATTTATTTAAAAGATCGCCAGACCACAAACTGATTATACAGCGAGTACATTTATGGCAATATTATGGAACAATCACGAACTATGGCACTGCATAATTCCAGGATGTATTTTAGAGATTGATACACAGTAAAACGATTATATAGTGAACACAGTTTTTATTGTTTGATTAAGGAGTGATTACAAAACGTTGTAATATACAGATTTATTTTAGACATTGGCAGATCAAACATTGATTATTTACATAGTGATTACGAATCACACGTCTATTACATCAACTGTAGTTTTATTACAAAGTGCACAGCAATTACAAAACAAAGAAATACACAATATAACAGTACTAAGCAAATATTATTCCACAATTCAGAAGATGGTTACGTTATGACTATGTTAAATAGGGATATGTATAAAGACCTATTTTAGGGATTGCCAGATCATATCCTGATTATATTCTTTCAACATCGATTGTACGGTGCATTTGAAATTTACTTGATTGTAATTGCCTTTGGAATAAAACTTTTGCATCTTTGACTAGCTTAGAATTTCCACAGCCATCATCGCTGAGAAACGCACTCAATAGCGCTACAATCAATATGGGTATAGCTATTTTATTTAGATTACATAATTATCAATTATGGTTTGATCGGGAAGTGATTACACATTGCTAAAGGACCATAAGATATGTTATTTTTAATTCATCTTAAATCGGAAGTTGATTAAATTATTATATAATGATTACGTGTGTGTAGCATATTTTTTTAGTACTACAATTTTAAACCAATTGCTATGCGATTACAAGCCAACGAAAAGTACAGCAGATCAAATAACTTAGTAACATTAGGTTAAGATTACTTTACCAAACAAAATAATCAGTGAAGTTCATTGAGAATATATTGATTACATTCTGATATGTGATGCTCATTATGTGACTTAAAAAACTGACAGCTGACAGTAAAAGGATTACTTGACTTCAAAAACTAAACTTTAATTAGCATTAAAGTTTTATTAAAATAAATATATTTTAATACTGCTTATATGTCCATAATAGAATTTAATTGTATCGTATTCGTATGGCGATTATTTAACAAAATAACCTGCATTGTATATTCAGCAAAATTACGAATTAATTGATTATGCTTACAATAACTAGTGATTACAGAGTTTAATGCTGATTGTGTTGTGGCAGGGGTAAACTATGTGATAATTACATACCGAACATTTGAGATTTAAATGAGCAACGATTAAATACAACAATTATAGAAAAAGTGATTTAAAAGTAACAGTTTTAAATGAAATCGTTTAATTTATTGAATAACCTTCGTATCATTCAAATGAATTTTTTAAAACAGACATTTTAAACAATTCTTTAATATACAGGTTGATTCTAAACTAGTGTGAAAAACTTTGACCACGTATAGCTGAGAATATTTAACCCCTAAATCACCTAATAATTTTTTCATATTCAGTTTCGTTGACGAGTTATGGCGCTTGACACTTTTTTACATCAGTTCGCTAAAATATAAATAACTTTTTTGTTTCTTGTACAATTTTGATAAATTTCGTTGTTTTGGAAAGCTAGCAGCCCAAGCTTAATTTCTAGAAAAATGTATAATTGTGTGTAAAAAGTGGATGAAACCCAGAAATGAAAAACATTTGGTGTAAAAATTTGTAAATTGGGTGTATGTATTTAAATTGTCATTTCTATCCGACACTATTAACTAACCCTTTATACACTAGATTTTCGAAAAAAAAAATTTGTAAGACCTTTTTGTGGAAAGCAGAATACTAGTTCAGAAGCTGTAAAAAACTCAAGTTAATGATCTCGTTTTCAAGATATTTCCTAACTTACAAATTGTTTCACCAAATTTTTCACTTCTGGGTCAGATTTCATCCACTGTCAAAACAATGAAGTTTATCAAAATTGTATAAGAAACAAAATAAGTTATTTCTATTTACTGAAGTGATGTAAAATAACTCATAAGCGTAACAATGACGAAATTAAAAAAAAATTACTAGTTGATTTAGGGCTATAAGTGGTTAAAGTTTCTCACACGTGTTTAAAATCACCCTGTATACAGTGTGTCCCAAAACGTACCGGCAATATTTCAAGGATGAATTCCAAAACTTATTTAGAGTCAAAAAGTCCATACAAAACATATACATTTTGGGACACCCTGTACAATACCAAGCGTTGTATTGTCTGTTTAGTGAATCTTTGCGATGGGAAAGAATTTATGAAATGCAATAGTGTGGGTACTTTACTTAAAGTTGCGGCATAAATTATTACTTGTTGATAAATTTTCTTTAACAAATACTGGCAAAAATTCGTTACTGCCCTGGCGATATACCCATAAGTATTATGTTTGAGCAAACAAAGTATAATGTAAAAAAAGCGAAATAATTTCGAATACAGTTTTGGCCAACACTACCTACATCTGGCGATTGTTAGCGTTATCAACTATTTGTTGTGCCAGTTGGGATCAGGAAAACAATTATCAAAAATGCCAGTGGAGGAGGCTGAAATTAGAAACGCACAATACACATAGTTTTACTACGAAATTCGTTGATAATTGTTTTCAAACATACCACACTTGAATGAATGTAATTCTCAGTTTTGTATTTCAACAAAGGTTTAATTAAAATGTATCCATTAAAAAACATTATTACGCCTATAATAATATTCTTACCGCAATATACCAAATATTTTCGCCCCCCCTCATCTTGCCAAGGTATTTGGATTGAACTATACCGAAAATTAATGATTTGTTTTTAAAGAATACGAGGGCCTTGCCTAAAATAAAAGAATCTCATTCAGAACGGTGCATTCATCCAACCTTTCAGATCTACAATCATTATAATCGAACAAAACGAAATCTACCCACTGAGAACAATCGTCTAAGCTGACAAAAAGGTGAAAGTTAACCATTAAAATGTACAACAAAATGTTTTCTCGTCGGAATTTTACATAAACTGTCTGCAAAAAAATTACTACTAGTGGCTGCAAGCTCCAAATCTATGGGTGAATGTGTTCTCGATATCGCCGATTGTTTTCGCACGACCAGGAAAAAGCCCTTCATTTTTTATCGGAACTTTCTCCTCGTTTGGAGGAGG
>JABXWE010043881.1:0-10063 GCA_014611495.1 Limonius californicus | reverse complement strand
ATATATATATATATATATATATATATATATATATATACAGATACAGGGTGTTAATGAATTGCAGGGACAAACTTCTAGAGCTGAAAGTATGCATGAAAACAAACACTTTTTGTTAATAAATATATGGTCAAAAGTGTTTCCTTTCAGGGATATGTTGGATTTTCTCAAAGATTCTTTAAGAAGCGCGTAAATGTAGGCAACTCAATTTACTACCTACTATTTGTTTCCATAACGACGGAAATTAATACAGGATAAATATGAGAAATATCCTGTATTAATTTATCATGAAATGCTTAATTATTTACACCAAAAATCTTATATTTAAATCTCTCAATTTTAGCTTCTAATAGGACATTTTATTTTGCTGCTTAGTTCAACATGGCGCGCCCTACAACTGCCATTCGTTCTTGAGGTTATGTTTTTGTTTAATAACTTCTATGCTATATAATGTTAGGCATTCTTTTTTATCTATATGAACATTAGTCAAATGTAAGCTCAACAAATAAAAACTTACAAAAATATACGTAACTTCTGCCAGCTCATAACAGCATCCGGTAGGGATTGAAAAGGTTTGAACGAAAGGCCGGGCAGGCCAAGTAGTTCTTGAAATCTCAACGGCAGTCTAGCTAAGACAGTGTTGTTGGTAGCTAGGCGTCAGTTTGCATATTTTGACTTAATAACTTATAACGTTTGCGAACCTACTAACTGATGGCGATGCGATTATCTTATATGCAAGGTAAAGCGCGGTATTAATATCACTATTTATGTGTTTATTATAGGAATATGAGCTGCAATAGCACTCTCTGGTATAGCGACGGTAGCGTCGCATGTGTGTGTTTGTATATACGCAATGCACTGGCGATATTATGGTGTAACTGAATGGTTGTGTATTATCTACATACTATATATCTGTTCTACGTTCCCTGCGTTCTATTATTGTTATTATACAAGATTGATGTATCTACGTAAGTGGTTCTTGGAAGCAGTAGCTTAGTGCAAAGATTCTCTTAAAATCGCCTAAATGTAGGCAAGTCAATTTACTACCTCCTATTTGTTTCCATAACGACGGAAATTAATACAGAATATTTCTCATATTTATCCTGTATTAATTTCCGTCGTCATAGAAACAAATAGTAGGTAGTAAATTAAGTTGCCTACATTTAGGCGCTTTTTAAAGAACCTTTGAGAAGCTCTATCGGTATCGTAGTAATAACTAAATGCATGATTTAAGTTTTAAAAGATTCATTACTGAGCTTCATAGAAAATTTAGATATTTGAAATTCAACCTTTAAGTTAAATGTTTTTAATCGTTTCAGATCATTCTATTCGTGGAAACACAAAGGTCGTCCATTAGTTAATTATCCAGGGCAAAAGAAAATGTTTACTACATTAATGCGAGAATATTAATTGAAAATCAGATTTTTATGTGAAATATTTCCCTGAGGAAGCAATTCTTAAATATTCACCACAATCACATTTTCACAATAGTATACAGTGAAATTCCGAATATAATTTATCCATTTTTAGCCGCACATTTGGTGAAAATTCAGAAGCAAAAGTATGGTAAAGGTTTAAGATTATTTTAGGTGTTCTACTTTCAATTAGATTAGAGAACCCGATAAAAACCATTTTGTTTCATGTACGTGGGTTGTAAACTAACAGAGTAGGTGTAAAATATCAATATGTCCCTTTTCGTGCGTACCTTTTTTATTCATAACGAGGAAATGAAAAACCCCTATTATAAATATTTTAAATCAGTGGATTAGAAATCGATTTTATCCATAAATAAATGCTGGAATGTGTCGTAAATAATTTAGAAAACACAGCTAACTTGGTGAAAATCGTTCCATATTTACAACTAAACGAGATTTACTCAAAACCAACCCAACACATTTATATTTATACAAATATTCCCATACGTTTTGTAGCCAGCCCTACCGAAGCCAAGTAACCCTTCAAACGTGTAATTTCAACCTTGTAAGTTTCACACTTCGGAAGGCTTTGAGACTAATAATGCGTGTCACTGCCACGGCCATTATGGAATCGATTCGTATGTCCACGTTATGAACTCTAGAATCTTCACAAATATTCAGGCAGGCAAAAAATGCATAAAAAAGTCAGCAAACTTGTTGGAAATCTGACGGATCGAAAGAAGTCCTGAAGGGCCGTTTCATCAAGTTGTAAGTAAATTACCGTCGCCCGGGGGGCAAATTTGAACAGCTTAACCCCTGAAATAGGTAGTTTTAACCCTGTAGGTTTAATAATTCACCGGATACTGGCCTTGCCCCGCAAAACACGTGCCTCCCCCGAACTTGAAGGCCATCGAAAGGACTCGGCCCGAAAATCGGTTTTGTATGCAATTGGAAATTTCTTTTTTCCGCTGGGAGTTTGCGGGCAAAGTAACAATAAAAGTTTTTTGGGAATTTTGTATTCCCTACAAATCGCTGCGACGGATTTTTAAATACTATTCTAAAAACCCCCTCGATGATGATGAGTATGAAAAGGACCCACCGCAATAGATTACACGTAGCAGGTGCTCTTCAGTTACGATTATGCTCAAAGAAGAATGCATTTCAATTTTCAGAATGAAAGTTCATCATTAATGCGCCATCGAGGTCCCAGGTAACTGGGGGTGTTTCGTACACGCTGCAGATGTTTCTGTTCAATGAACTGCTGGGTGAGGAGGGTGTGGGGTGAGAAAATCGATACGCAAGTGTAGGAGAGACCCACTTTTGCGTGGGTGTCCGTCTAAGGGGATGCCGGCAGCGCATACGATGCAGCAAGTGGTCATGTGTCGCTGACAACTCCCCTGTATATCCCAGTAATTAACCCTAATTGCAATATCTTTTTGACTGGGAAACTCTCCGACGAACCCGCAACCTTTCGTAGCTAGCAAGAGTTGTACGAGGAAGTTTTGACACAAATTGAACAACAAGTGGTCGCACCCACGTACGTCCTTGTGAATTTCAATTGCCAGTAGGTCACTTACCCTTTTCTTACAAGGGCGTAAGTAGTTTGGAAAACGTACTGCATCGAATTGCCTGAATTGTGGAAGTTTCGTCCTACATTTTTGTTTTTTGTTTTGAAGGAATTTTCCTTATTTTTATGGCCTTGTTTGCATACAGGAGTAATCAATAATCCACTTTATCCCATTCGACTGGCGGCCGTTTCCAATTTTGAATAAGAGTGGAGTTCCAAATCTTTCCAGCATAACTAGGTTAGAAAAACAACAAAGTTACGAAATATTTATTTTATTGTTCATATTTATTTATACATATATATTTCTAGTAACAAGATTTTAACAATTCCCTGACCCAAAAAGCGACTTACCTTGGAACTCAAAATCTGCGTGTATTGCTGCTTCCATTTGAAAGTTGTATAGAAATCTTTTATGCCTTAATTCGTTGTCAACTTTTTAATAATCAGAAGTCGAAGCTGTTGGCTTAGGGCTGAGGGGTGTATGGCTAAATTCATCACATTCATTGGGTTTGTTCGAGAAGGCGTTGTCATGAAGCAGCAAATCTTCAGAAGTTAAGTTACTGTAACCTTTTTCCTTCATGTATTAACGCAGTTTCTGTATCATGTTGGTTAAATATCCGCCAGTGATTAGAGCTTTATTCAGCGAGAGACATCCCGTATTTTCTCTGTTTCGATGACTGATCGCAGATTAAGTAGCTGCAACAATGCGGTAGAAAATTATTGTTATTCTCACTCAGTAGAACAGAATTTTCTAATCAACGTTCTATTGTAATCGGCTGGGACAGGAATGCATCCTTTTGAGCAAATTAGTCCACTTGACACCGAAATCCCTGCATTACTATTCAGTATGAAAACATTTCTTCCGCATTGAGAATATGTTGCACTAAATTATATTAGCAAATAATGCAAAAGTGGCAACAACAGCAAGTTGTGAAATTTTAATGCCTATATATAATCACCCCGATTATATTCCTCTTAGTTCAGCGTCCTTATGCCATCTAGTCAGCCGAGGACAGTTCTCATTAAAAAGAAAAAAGTATTTCAGAATCCACCCTGCAAATACTTTTGATAGATGAAATGGTTATACAGAAGCCTTTCAATTGTACCAGAAGATACAGCAGTTTCTGCAGCTATTTCTAGCATTTTATATATAATATATCAACACTAGCGTTGTTTTTATCCGCTCCCACTTGTTTGGGTATTCATGACCTTATATATATATATATATATATATATATATTATTTACTCTAAATTATGTTATTATAATATGTTATACTTCGACTATGTTATTTTGGCTTCGTAATACTTATATTATATTTAAAAGGATACTGTTTTTGATCTAGAAATCCAGATTGTATCTGAAATTGAGATTATTTAACTTGGTTGTTATCTAAATTATGCTATATGAAAGGTTATTTGTTATTATAATCAATAAATGTAAACCTTATTGATGTACAAGGTCTTGTCCGATCTTCGGATTATGCTACGATGTGACTTTTCAGTTATCAAGGTGATGTGTTGGTGGATATTCCGTAGTGAATAGTGTTGGGGACGTCTGTGTCCTGTGTAGACGTTGATTTGGGGTGTCCTGGGCAGTTTAGGAGCCCTGAAATGTAAAATTGTTATAAATTTGTATTATACCTTTCGTAAATATGTGTGTATCAAGTTTAATTTGTGAGTTAAGATGTTCTTACGGTTATAAATATTTATATGGTATAGAAGGGTGGTGTTGAAGCACTTTTGTTTATTTAAATTATGTTGTTAATTTGGAATTTATGAAAGTTAGCTGAAGAGATGGATTTTGAGGTTATAATTTGAATTTTATTAATTATTTTATTGTTAACAAATATGGATGATGTAAATGTGTCTAGGTGGGTTTATTAATAATTAAGGAATCTGTTTTCAGTAACTGTAAGGTTGAATTGTTGAAATTTGGGTAAATTTGAATATTTAACCTCATGTAATTTTTTATTATTTCAAATATTGATGTGACTTATATCAAAAGATTCCGAATTTTGTAAAGATTACAATTCTCTATTTAGTTTATTAATTTGTAATTTATTTATGTTATAATATGCAATCTTTAAGTATTTTAAAAAATATGATGATCATAGAGATAAGTTTCTAGTAGGTCATTGGTCCATTTTTGGGTTGAAGGTGATTTTTGGTCCCATTTTGGGAATTCAGTCTGTTTTAAGTGCTTCAAGTGAAAGCACGCATTAATATTTGCTCCTAAAGTAAAAATGTAAATCATTTAGGGTGATTATAGAAAATTTTGGGCGTAGGCAAGTATTGTTTACAATGCGTTTTTGATGTTATAATTTTTAGTTTGTGTTTAACGGAGTTTAATTAGTTTTAAAGTTAACTTATGTGAAGTATTTGTTATTTTTTATAAAAATTGTAATAAAACTTACCTAATGTTTATTCTTTGAAAGTGTTTTAATTTACAAAAGTTCCTGAAAAAAGAGTGAATTGGTTAAGATTTAGTTAAAAAAATGTTTGCTAACGAACTGATATAATAAGATTACTTACCTGCATTACTTGATGCACTTCTACAAAATTATTGAAGTGTTCCCTTGGATGTTGGCAAGGTTTGCGAAATAGCTGGAAGTATCGCAACTTCAACGGTTTTCTGGAATGCAGCGAGCGACACATAGAGATGAAATGACAGAGACCAAGGCCGCAATACAGCAATCGTATGCAGTTTTGAAGAAATAAGCTGTATAGTACGTTCCATAATCATTGGAATTTAAGATAAGTTAACAAGTATTTTCTGTATTTATTTGTTTCATTCGTAATTATAATTAGATAACTATCTTGGGTGAAGCCACGAAAATCAATATTTTTATTAGAACTCTGAGATTTATTATAAGAAGATATGCTGATATAAATTGAAATTTAATTTTTTTGTTTGAGATATAATTAATTTTAATTTTTATTATGGGCGCTACCAACGTTGATTTAATTTATTAAATTTATTTATGTAACAGGAAGTTGCAAAGTTTATTTGATAATTTATATTTATAACAACTATCACAGCATATAAATATGACGCCCTGAACGTGGGGCGAAAATATTAAAATAATTATTTCTACTGTATTACATAGCATCTATTATGGCTTGTCAACATGGGGCTATTTAATTATTTATGAACATATTTCACAGCAATATATATAATAGTTGGTTTTTTCGTACGCGTCTTCCTGTTTGACTTACATAAAAATTAAATATAAATCCGTTTTTCTACAAACATTTTGGCAGTCAATATTTATTGGATCAGTGCAAACGAGGCTCTTTTTAACTACACCTCCATATGTTAACTGCAAAACATGTTATGGAGAGGAAGCAGCGTTCAGAGTAGATAAACGCGACTACAAAATAAGTTATTCCAAGGAGTTGGTATTGGATAATTGCCAAAATACCATCCCTAAGTTGCCCACTGAACTAAATCTACAAGATTGTTTGAAAATCTTTACCCCATCAAGCATCTCACACTTGCTTTTTTCAAACGTTAGGTTGTAAAAATATGGCCTTTTAATAATTGTTTCTATAAGTATGGATAAAAGGATAGTTGTTTCTATTTGGAGGTTTTGAAAAGGTCTCTACGAATGTAGTATAGAATTTCTTGAAAAGAATATTCTTATTGCGATGGTCAACCGTATGTAGTTATTTATAAATATACCAAACCCAAACCTTAACTCTTCTAAGAAAGTCTGAATATTACGTAGTAGGGCTTTTAGATGTTCTTCAGCTCGCCTAACAACCAATTCCGTAACACGGACTCTCGAAATTTCGTTGGTACAAAACCCTTCAGTCTCCTGGGTAACCGTATTACGTACGTTGTTAAAATGAAAAAGTCGCATTTGATAGCTTCCAAGGAAGGCGTAATATCAAACAATCTGAGATATCTTTGTGGAGACAGTAATAGGGAATTTGCATAAAAATTAAAATAGTTAACCACTGCCAATTAAAAATATTGTTCGGCAACAAAAAAATTAAAGTGAAAGCACTTTCGTGGTAAGTAGATTACATATTACAATGATTTGACGAATTGAAAGTAGAATTAGGACAACCCGATATTTTATTGCAGTAAAAATACATTGTGTCTATTTAAATTATTTTTCTATTGGCGGCATTTTTCTAATAATAGCAAGAAAAATTTTAATGCTTTGTGTGTAACGAAAATGTCAAAATTCGGCTCTAAATAGCATTATTTGCAGATAGAGCCTCCACATTTCTACTACAAGCTTTTAAATATTTTTCTGTAGGGTTAAGGCAGTCTAATGAACACTTTGTTAGGTGTACTACTTGCCGTATTTCGATACCTAGACGTAATAAACTATTTATAATCATTACGATTGTCCTCGGGTGACGTGGTGACATGAGGGGGCTGAAGTAAGGAGATTTCACTTTTTAGAAGGGAGCGAGAGCAGTTAAGCAAACTCGCAGCGTTTACTATCTGCTTTGAAAATATTTACTACTATAACCGGGATGATTAAACATATGCGTTATAATTTAGTGCAGCGTATTCTCAATTTGGAATAAATGCTTTTATGTAGAATAGTAAAGCAGCGATTCTGTTGTCAAGTAGGTGAATTTTCTCGGAAGGACCCGTCAGTCCACATTTATGTCTCATGCCATCTCGTCAGCCGATTACAATAATTCCACTTTTTGTTTTTTATCGCGTATGGGAATTCTAATAAAGTCATAAACCACGAATAAAGCAGGCGAATGTATGTCTGTTATTTTCGAGTTTTACTGTAAAGTATCACACTGATTGACGCCATCGCAAAAGCGCCCAGCTTTGAAACGTTTTAAATCGGATATTTTAGACAGGAAGTTTTATTAATTTTTAATTTATTAAGTATTAATATTTGTAGGGCGTAACTTTTGGTAAGGAAGTTTATTTGATAGGACAGATCAGGTTGATATATCTAAGAACATTTCTGCAAGTTCCCTATTGAGACTAGTTCACATGCATCATGTCGTTCCCTAGAGTGTAGCTTGCAGACTAACTTCATATCGTCATGCCTTGGAGATTGGTTAGTTTGAAATAAGATATCCGTGAAGTTTTGTTCTCCGAAACTTATTTTGTGCAGAATACTAGTCACCATGCATTTTATATAGTAGTGGTAGGTGGAATGAGACTGTAAATGCGTTTTCCAAACGTTCCGTTTGTGTCCCTCTTCTTTACACTTTCTAAGTTTTTACTGTGGCACCTTCTACCACTGTGCATACATCCGGAATCTTGGAAAAACGCCCTCGAAAGTAAAATTAAAATGGAAAACTGTCCTAGAAGTCTAAAAATTAACCTACCCCGCAATGATTTCGACCTAAAACAAAATCAAAGGTATTTCATAGTAATATTTATAATGTACATATTTAGTACTGTAAAACCGACTGTCAAATAAACGAATAATTAAATGACAGTACTGAAATATTGTAAAATAAAGGATTTTATCTAGAATAAATTTTAATGTGCAGTCAGTTTAATTGCTGTTATGTGCAATCAAATTAGATGCACTGCAATCAGAATTATAAAAATTAGATGTAATTAAAAATTCGATGAAATAGAAATTGCGTAGGATGCAAATGAAATGTAACTGAAGTTAATCGACGTGCTAATAGCAACAATCGCTGTGCTTGTAGTTTAGTTCTTCCAACATTCAGCTTTTCTTCTATTCGTCCTATCATGACTAAGTGCAGCATCTCGTATTTTCGGTATGTCTAAGATATTCGGATTTCCTTAGGTTAGTATGACACTATGCAGAAGTTTGTACAAATCCTGTTCCGAATTGAATACAAAATTTATTCACGAAATTGTGTACAAAATCCTGTAAATTTTGTGAGAAAGTCTGCCTGTAAGCATGAGTAAATAACAAAAAAATTTACATTTATATCTATGAGGGAACTGTTAAAATAATCATGTAACTGTGTATAACGTAGAACTCTTATCAAAGTTTTATAGTATTAGGTTGATCCACTAGTTTGTAGGACTTTTATTTATTTATTTCACGAAACAGCAACGAATGAAGAACGCGAGTGAGATAAGAGAAAGTGCGGCGTAGGCACGTGGTGAAACATTTACTCCTCTGCCCTCTGTGATTAATGATGAAAACTTACAATTACTCGTTTGCGCATCGATACGACGCAGATTCTGAATATAATTCTGCAGGTTTGGAGCATGAATGTGCAGAATTATGTACAAAATTTTATTCGCAGCATTCTGTATGAGACGATACAAAATTTTATAAAAGTTTTGAACAGAATTTTGTAATTCTCTGTAGTTATACTGCCATCATCTAGTTTAAGATTTGAAGTTTAAAACAAATTTTGTACTAAATTAAACATTACGATGTGAAATAAATTTAAACGTAACAACTATTACAAGTAATTAAAATTAAATATAATCCAAATCCGATAAAATTGTAGATGTTGCCTGTAAATAAACAATATACGTACTTAGTTTACTTTATAGTAGATTCACCAATAATTTATGTGAAGCTAGAAACAAAAAACGTTGCCGGTTCGAAGCTGGTCGGTAGGTATATTAGTGATAGGGACCTCGATGGGGCAGTACGAATACGCGCTGTCAGTCGAGATCACAGTGAAACGCGGTCCGATCGGCCGCGTGTTCGAACCCCAGCTGAGGCGACCGTATTTCACTTACTTAAGTTAAGGGTGCATGTTGCATGAATGGATAATATGTATGGGCCGCCTGCACTCCCTGAAGTAATGTGAAAGCGGTTCGAAGGATGGGGGACGATAGTATAGATGAATGGAAAAAAGAAGGTATACTACAAATGTAATTTCAATAGCTAAATGTACAAAAATTATGATCAGAAGTACTTAAGGAAATATAGGAAATCTAGGCATTTTTAATCATTCAAAATCATTCTAAAACTACTTAAAGAAAGTGTTGCTATCAATTTGAGCAAAATTAGGTGCATCTAATTTGGAATTTAAATAAGATATAATCAAAATTAGATCTAATTAAAATTACGCATAATTCAAATTGGATCTAATAAAATTAGACATACTCAAGATTATACATATATATATATATATATATATATATATATA
>JABXWE010043868.1:0-15998 GCA_014611495.1 Limonius californicus | reverse complement strand
ACATCTCAATAGCGTCACCTAGTGGTCGTATGTAAAAACTTAAAAGATTGCCCTCGTATTTACATATTAAAAACACGTAAATATTTTAACGGTTTAATTATTATTTTCTGATCTACGATAGCATCTTTAAGTATTGAAGAATTTTCCTGAAACTTAAAAAAATTCTGAAGGAGGAAATATTAATTTTTTTTGACGAATATTTTTACCTCGTTCACAAGAGATGGCAGTGGTTCGTAATTGAACTCGCATTGTATTGAACATTTTCGATAATAGAGAGATTCATGTAAAATACCTGTTAGTTTATATTTATTAAATTATACTTTTGAAATTTTATTTGGGACAGATCCCAAATTTTGAACACAGTTTATTTGGCTTTATCATTTTGATAATTTTTCTATAAGATACAGAAGACTCATAGGTTGAACTATAAAAGTTTGTATGATCTAACATTTCCAATCATGAGTAGCTACTCGTTTACACAAAGCGTTTTTCTGCATTTAAAAGAACAATCTTTAAACTTCACACTGTTCTACACTCTATCAAATTGATTCAAAAAATATTCAATAGAAGATGTGGATGGCGTGGTATGATGACTCAAAACATGCTGGATATACAAAATTTGTTTTTTTATCAATTTATTATAATTTTATCGATTATATTGCCTACTAATATGATTTTTTAAGTTTTTATATAAATATATAAATAACTTCAGCAATATTTGTCTAAGATGGAAAACCCCTGTATACCATCAGCGATTGTGAACTTAAAACCTTTTTATTTTAAACTAAAATGTTAAATATTATAATTGGATTTCTTTCCGATTTAACGTTTTCTATTGCCACCGTCTTCGTACAAGTATGCATATTTGGTTGCATATGCTTACTGTAATTTTTAAATAAATTTTTACAGTGTAGATTAGCAAGGTACAATAAAACGCTGACACTTTTCTCAGTTTTTTGTTGACAAAGGAAACTCGATTAGCCTCATATTTTTTAATTAACGAATGCTTTTAATTTAAGACGACTAACGAGCTGAAGGGAAGTTCGCGGGAATAACTCAAGCAAGAATAACTCGAGCGAGAATACGAAATCGGAATAAGTTGTCGCGTTTGGTGATATACTGAGGGTCAAAGTTTAGGTCTAGTGTCAGTGTCTAAAGGGGTGGGCGCGTTCCATGTCTGCACTCAGGATTTTCCGCTTGTTCAAAACGCAGGAAAAGTATAAACGGACTTGAAGGTACAATTCTGTTCAAAATGCGATGCTTTAATGATTTCAATTTTTTTTAAGCAATTTTACTTATTTGTATTGTTATTCCGTTATTTGAAAAACCTCAGTACGTATGGTAAGCTACAAAATGCTACGAGGAAAAAATAAACTAAAAGTTTAATGTAAATTTTGCTTCCTGGTTTTATTATTCGGGTACGTGAACTACAATTCCGTTAATTCGTGAAAAGTCATACTAATTCATAAGTAAACGCAATATTATTAATAAATTCACTTTGTTCAATACGTATAATATCATCTATTGTATTTTTCCTAAAACGTTTATCGCTGTATTACGCCGAAATAGGTACTGAGCAGATAAAACTAAAAATTATTAATCCCAGGGCAGCCTTTTAAGCTTTTACAAAAACTAGGAAGAAAAAACATTTTTTGGAACAAGCTGTTTTATTGTTTTTCAAAATATTTATACACTTTTGTATGCGTTCAAACTAATTCTTGAAACATTTTTTCTACTCTGAAGTTGGTATCTCAAAAACAGGGTTTTTGAAGGCTTGAGCAGCTTCTTGAGGTGATGTCTACGCATTTTTTGATCGACATTCGAAAAACAAATAAGTCGTTAGACGGTAAATCAGGTGAATATGAACAATGAGACATTAACTCGATGTTTTTCTCCTTCAAATAATCAATTATTTGACTTACTGTGTGAGAGGTGGCATTGTCATGATGAAGAATGATGTGACGTTTTCGGTTGTTTTTCCTAATTTCGTCGATGAGTTCTGGCAAACAAATTGTTTTTTACCATTCAACGTTAACTGTTTTTCGATCCTCTAAAGGAATGGCTGTGGTAGGTGCAATATAACCGAAGAAACAAGAAACATTTTCTTGGAAGTGCTTCGTGAACGAACAACTTTTGTGGGATTCGGTTCATCTTGGAACACCCATACAGTGGAGTGGTGCTTAGTTTCCGGTTCATACGAATATATTCAAGTTTCGTCAACTGTTACGATATTGTATACGGATTTTGCAATTCCTCGGTAGAATTTTGAGCATTTCCTTACACCAATTAACACGAGCTATTTTTGAGCTTCGGTCAAATTATGCGGAATTAATAGAAAACAGATCTTTTTCACAGCTAAATGTTCATGCAAAATCCAATGTACTGAAGTCTTCGACATGCCTAAGGATGCCTGTATCTCACTGTAAGTCACATGCAGATTTTCTTCAATCATGTTGCGCACAGCACCCATGTTTTTTCAATAACAACCAATTTTGGTCGACTTTCACGAAATTCATCACTGATGGACGCACGATCACGATGAAATTCTGTAAACAGTATTTTCTGATGGTGCTTCATTACCAAAAGTTGAACGAAGCGATTTAATGCATTGTTGTTGAGTTAGACCTTTACTAAAATCGTAAAAAATCATCCAACGAAAACTTTCACGTGATCTTCCATTTTTTTCACAAAATTGCTTTTTTTAAAACGCTCACTTTAAACAAACTAGGCACTCGGTCAATCTCTAAACTACCACTGTTTTCACAATATCAATCATGTTTTACGAAAATAGTAATGACACATCTTAATCGCGCCAGCTAGTAATTTGTTATACAAACACTTTTTAAGCTAGTTACCTTCCCCACTTTGCTTATTCGAGTTAATTAACATCATTTTCCATAAAGCGGCCTATCCAATAGTGGTTCGTTTTCTTCATCTACTGTACGATTCACAACATTTTTGTTAAATGCTGGTTGTGGAAAACAAAACGTGTATCTCCATTTAGGCCACATAACATTTATTACAATTATAGTCGAACCTAGATAAGTCAAAATTGAAGGGAAATCAAAAATTATTTAAGTTATCGAAAATTCCAACTACCAAAATAGCCAAACAATTACATTCATACGAGGTGTGTTCAATTGAAACCCATCTTTGCTTTATAAAAAATGTATTCAACAATTTAATTACAAATAATTAGCGTCACAGTTAAGACACCTATCCAATTGTTTTACTAACAACAGTATACCCTGCACATAGAATTCTTTTGGCTGCTGATTGAAGAAGTCTTCCACAGCTGTCTGTACTTCTGCGTCAGACTCAAAATGCCGACTTTTAACGCCTTTTTCAGCTGTCCAAAAATATGCAATTCGCAAGACGATAGATCCGGGCTATAGGGTGGATGCTCTAAAACCCTCCATTCCTTTCCTTGAAGATTTTCTTTTACCACATTAGCAACATGGGGCCTAACATTGCCGTGGAACAAAATGAGCCCACGCATGAGTTCTCCTGGACGTTTCCGTCTTATTTGCGTGATGAAACTGGTTAAAAGTTTCATTGTACAGATTTCCATTGACATTTAATCCAGGTTCCTTAAACTTTATCAACAAGGGTCCTTCATGGTCGAAAAAAAATGTTAAGATCACCTTGCCTACGGAAGGTTGTGCTTTAAACTGCTTCGGTGGTGGTGAACTGGAATGTTTCCACTGCATCGATGATAACTTACTGGATGGCTCGTAGTAATGGCACCAAGTCTCGTTACCAGCAACTATTGACAGATTAAAGTCATCACTATTTTGCCTATAGTCTGTGAGGTGTTGCAGAGATAAGCCCATTCGCAAGCATTTTTGTTCATTAGACAAGAGACGAGAAATCCATTGCGAACAAACTTTCCTGTAACCCAGCTTACGAACAATACTATGGACAGGTTAAATAGTTATTATATTGTATACAGTTTGATAAAATTAGTTAAAGTTTTATTATATCTGTTTTGATTGATGTGATGCTAAAATAAAACATAAAAAAACGTCATAAATGTTGGTGTTAGAATTCAAGTGACATTCCGTACCATAACTGTTTCATGCGCATGTGCAGGGATGTAATCATAACCTAACATTTTAATATTCCGTTGCAGGGTTGCCAAGTGTGGTAATTTCTCGCCATGGCACGGCTTTATTTAGAAAATGCCTATAAAATTTCCTATTTACCGATTCGCCTATGTAAATGACTGTTCTATAAAACTACATTGAGGTTGTCTCTACCATTATAAATTTTGTTAAAATCAATAAAGTAAATGAGGATTGGAGTGCACAGCAAGCGGTTTCAAGGGAGTTATTTTCGTTATTCAGGTATTCAAAATTGAATCAATTCCATGTATTGTACTAATATTAATGAGATTAACACTAATACAATAAACCACGTGAAGTTAGTAAAGTACAGTGGTGTTGCAAACTTACGTATCGGTTTAGAAATTAAAAGAAATTGAGGTTTAAAAGCACTGCTCTCAAATATTTTTCAGCCATTTACTGTGTATATCAAATAAGTACGAGGATTGTTCAATAGAAACACGTTTGAAGGTTGTAACTAATTTTTTATTAATCAATTAAAAAAAAAGTCTCCATTTACTTTAAGGTGTGAGTCCCACTGTCGTACTAATCTGTAGATTCCCTGCTGGTTAAATTCTTGCAGTTATTGACGAAATCCTTCTCTAACGGCAGTCTGCACTTCAGCGTCCGAAATAAATCGCTGTCTCTTTAGTGGATGTTCTAATATATCCCAGCACATACGCGTAAGCATGTTTTGAATTACTCGGGCTACTGGGGGCGAGCATTATCATGCAAACGAATAATACCGTTTGTGAGTCTTCCGGGATGCTGACACTTAAACGTTGTAAGGTGTCCGCATATCGTTCAGCTCAATGTTGACACCAGGCTCTTTAACATCCAACAATACTGTTCCCTCTGAAATTTAGATCAGATTTTTTCGACTACAGAGAATCTGCCTGCTTCCACTGCATGCTCTGACGCTTCGATTCCGGTTCACAGTGATAGCACCAAGACTCATCACGGCAACTATTCGGTGTAAAAAGTTATTGTCTTCTTCTTGGTAGTCCATCAAATGCTGTAGTGACAATGCAGAACGAAAATTCTTCTGATCGTCAGTAAGTAGCCGTGGAATCCGCTGAGCAGCAACTTTGCGATAATCAAGAGTATGAATAATGGAATATACTGATGCTCATCATTTCAGGAAGGTCTCTTGACTTTAATGCGTCTATTTGTACGTAAATGAATTTCCAGATGCCTCACATTTTCACCTGAAATTGCAACACGAACATGTCCTGGACGAGCCAAATCTTTAATCGACCCTCTTTCTTGTTGAATCTTTACGCGCCAGTCAACCACTGCCGTGTGAGAGTAACTATAGTTACCATAGACAGCTTTCATTCTCTCACGGATTTCTAGCGCTTGACATCCTTTGGAGGCTAAACATTTAATAACAGTTCGCATATTATCTTTGGACAGATTTTCTACAGTAAACGCCGTTTCCGATCTCCATGAAAATGCACACAAAGAAGCAACTGCAAAGAAATTTGACAGACACCTCACTAATACATCAATAAACACTTTAAATCTTCATCTTTGGGTTGCATCTCCTATCGGAGGTTAGCAATTAGCCTGGTGATTTTTATTTTGGATACTGCAGGATAAATCTCAATGATTCTCAATTTTGCAATGGTGAATATGATGAACAACTTTTAACGTCACCGTAGATAGTCGGTTCCATATATCGTAATCCATGTATTTAATTTTTATGGAATCACTTTTTTCTGTTGTAAAGTTGCATGTAATCTGTTTAAAGAATATAACGACAACTTAGATATAGACTAATAATTCAAATGACGTTTGTTAATGTTAGTAGTGTTTGTAAGCAACACATTAATGAGTTTCTGGCGTTCGAATTTGATTCTGACTTTTAAAACTTCGATTTTGAAATGACAATTGTTGTTGAAACTCCGTCCAAGTTTGATCAGCGTGCGATTCTACAATTTTTATGCGCGGAGGGTGTACAGCCATTGCAAATTCATACGCGAATGCAAGTAGTGTATGGAAATGCATGTATTGCGTACCCAATTGTGAAGGAGTGGTGCCGAAAATTTAAGAATGGAAAAGAGGGAACTGTGGATGAGCAGCGACCAGGTGCACGGTGTATTGCATTAACAGAAAACAATATGGCATGTGTGGAAGGCCTTATTAGGGAAAATCGTCGAAATTCAATTAGAAAAACTTCAGAAATTGTTGGTGCGAGTGTAAAATCTGTCCATAGTATGGTTCGTAATCTGGGTTACAGCAAAGATTGATTGCAATGGATTCCTCGTCTCTTGTCTAACGAACAAAAATGCTTGCGAATGGGCTTATCTCTGCAACACCTAACAGACTATAGCCAAAATAGTGATGAATTTCTTCTGTCAATAGTTGTTGGTGACGAAACTTGGTGCCATTACTGCGAGCCATCCAGTATGTTATCGTCGATGCAGCGGAAACATTCAAGTTCACCACCACCGAAGAAGTTTAAAGGGCAATCTTCTGCACCTGCAGGCAAGGTGATGTTAACTTTTAGACCATGAAGGACGCTTGTTGATAGAGTTTAAGGAATCTGGAGTAAATGTCAATGCAAATCTGTACAATGAAACTTTGAACAAGCTTCATCAACCATAAAAACGGAGACATCCAGGAAAACTTACGCGTGGGGTCATTTTGCTGCACGACAATACTAGGCCTCATGTTGCTAATGTGGCAAAAGAAAATCTTCAACGAAAGAAATGGAGGGTTTTAGAGTATCCACCCTATAGCTCGGATCTATCGCCTTGCGATTTCCATATTTTTGGACCGCTGAAAATGGTGTTAAAAGGTCGGCATTTTGAATCTGACGCAGAAGTACAGATAGCTGTGGAAGACTTCTTCAATCAGCTGTCACAAGAATTCTATGAGCAGGGCATCCGTCGGTTAATAAAACAATGGGATAGGTGCCTTAACTGTAACGGTAATTATTTGTAATTAAATGGTTGAATTAATTTTTTATCAAGCAAAGATGGGTTTCAATTGTACACACCTCGTAGATATATAATTGGTTGAGAATTGCAAACCGATGTTTGTAGTATCTTGGGCGTTTATAATCAAGAGCTGATTCTTAAAAATTTACCAATTTTGTGAGAGCATCCGAGAGATTTTGTTTACAGTAACAATAAATTCTTAATACTCACGCGATGACGATCAAATTACAGTTCTTTATTCTAGAAGAGCAAAATAATATTGGAATCTAAAATCGGAGTTCAACATCCGAATCTAGAATCGAATTTTGATTATCGGTTCTTGGGGAACAGATTCTCGACTCTAGTATCGAATTTTATTTCTAAGAATTGGAATTCGATTATCGATTCGAATATCCGCTTAGAAACGGAAACTGACATATGTGAAATTGTTTACTCCCGAACAAGTTTTTGCTAATTTTAGAATCTTAAGGAGCATATATGAGATAGATCTTATAATAACAATAACGGCTTATTAATGATTATATGACACCAAATTGCGATTCCTGATCCCATGAGAAAAATATCTCTAAATGTTAAAATTAGAGTTCTATTCCAGATCCTACAACTCAAGTTTGATTTCGTTTAAAAAATCGGAGGTCTTTAATCGAACTTAGACCTGAAAACGATTGTAGATTCTGGGATTACATTACGGTTCCCGATTCCAATAAACAATACTCCTATATCGATTCTGAAACCGGTTTACCATCATAAACCGAGTCTTGTGGAATCGATTATTTTCAAAATCGAGAAGCATTTCTTAAAATAGTCGACTATTGTCAGCATTGCCTTGTGATTTTGGTTGCAGTAACAATAAAAGCTTAATAGTGATAAAGTGAGTATCGAAGTACGATTTTTGATCCTAGAAAGTCTCTTTCAAAGTCTAGTTCGATTCAAAAATTGGAAATCAATGATCGATTTTAGGTTTCGATTATGGATTGTAAAATCTAGAATCGCTAATCAATGTTTGCGAAATTAATTCCGTATTAAGTCCAAATTAGCTTCTTAACATTTCTTGAATCTAACAGCATATGTGTGAGTGGTTCTTTATGGTAACAATACGGGCTTAATAATTATAAAAAGAAAGCCAAATTACAGTTGTTAATATTAGAAGATAAAAACGATTCTCGATCGTAAAAACTAGTAGTTTGCAGATGATAAAATAAAAGTTTGATCCTCGATTCTAAAATCTGGCTGCGGAGTATCGATTCTAAAACTGCAAATCGAATCTAGACACTATAATTGGATTTCGGTTTCCAATTCTAAGAACTGAAATTCGATTATTGACTCTAAAGTCGATTTAGAATTACAAACTAATTTTTGAGAAATCAAGAACTCATTTTCACCAATTCTTGACTGCATTAATAAATGGTACCAATAGATGGTATACACACACTTTAAAAAACCTTACATTTTGGTCATCCTGTATAAGAGCAACAATTTCCACTCATTTAACTTCCTGAAATGCTTCATGACCCTCGAAATCCGGCGACAGCTTTCGCAATACAACAACCACGCAAACAAATGTTTTCAAGATCCTGCCACAGTCTTTCCGGGAAACTCCGGGGCTAGATTTTTGCCGTTTCGCGCCTACCCGGGCAACTATTCGCGGCCGTTAATTACTGCAGATTAAAGTTAAATGCAGTGCCCAATTCGCCACGGGTGCATATCACATGTGAAAAATCGATGCTGGCGGTCCGCCTTTTCTTGATAATCCTCCGACTCATAAATATCCGTAATGTGCCCGCATGGCCGTTGGCTGTGAATGAGATAGGAGCTACCCACTTCCACCCCCTAATGTATCTCTAACCCCCGGTTCAGTCTTGCACTGTTTACCCCGTTATAAGTTATAGTATTTATTTGGACAAAAAGTTTTGTCGCTGCTAGAATTCGAGTTTCCGGAATTGTTCGAGCCCTTCCTTAGCGCGAGATGCTTTTCAGATCGCGAAGGATGATTACAATAGGGATGCGGTTCTTTTGAAAGCTTCTTTGAAGCCGGTGTATGTACGAAAATATTTATACTAAAATGATATTTGATCACAAAGCGCTTACAAAGATATGTATATGGAAATACTTGTTTGAGAATCATATGAGCACTAAAAACTTTAAAACAATCTTTCGCTTTCATGGATTCATGTATAAATTCTTCTGTGATGAGATGCAAGCATGTCGAAACAAATAAGCTTTATCTGTAATTAAGTGCCTAAAAATTAGGCAGAATGATTTTATTGTCGTTGTCATCAATCTTTTCATAATTTTTTTTCTAATTAGTAGACTATATATCCATAATATTGTAATTAGGTGAACAAATAGCGTGAAAAGTTCTTTTAACCTCAACTACTTTCATATCTATAAAACGGCTTGCATTTTTGAATACTCCTACATTAAAGTCGTAATGTTTAAAAATGATAAGGACTTTAATTTCTAACCTGCAGAGTTCGGAAAAAACATTCCATTTAAATTCAGTCGGTTTCACAAATTCCCGATACTATTGTGAAGCAGAAGAAGCAAGCAAATATCTTTTCTATTATTAATATTATGATACTAGAAAATAGAAGAAGTATTATGTACAAATGTAAGCCGAATATGGCTAGTGTTACTAGCTTTTCATTTTTAATCGGAAAACGTGAATGGCTTACAATAATATCCAGAAACTAAAGGGCTCCGTTTAACTACAGCCTCCTGGTGTCAAATGGGGAAGATTAAACCAAACATACCTCGATACAAAAGTGCTTCCTTAAGAAGTTATGGCGCCTTAAATAAGAAAAAATAACATTAGGTATATTTCAGAAACAAAATGGTCGATCAATAGGTTTTTCTGTCGTGCTTGTCAAAATTTCAGCTTGTTCAATGGAATTGTCTAAAAACGGATTCAGCAGCCGTCTATGATTGTCATAACTGTTTTGAATTTCTTTGGGGAAATAGTCAATGGACTTGTTTTAAAACGAATTGCATATCTGCAAACATGTGCTCTGAATTTATCATTTTGTAATCCTTAACTAAGTCTTCCATGAGCCCTTGAACACACTGGAATGAATCAAACTTAGTCGGCCAGAAATCAAGTTTCTTTATATAAATCCGATAATTTTGTCCGTGGCTGTTATTATGTTACTATCGCGGCCTTACAAATTGCTATTCACAGTGTTTAAGTGCTCGAAAATATTCGCAAGGAAAGCCAACCTAAGAAATCAAATGGAATTGGAAAATGTGTTCTCATATTTCGGTTTCTCCATTTTGCAGGTACATCAAAAGTTCCGCTTTTAACTAAAAAACTATTTTCAACACGTTACCTCTCGAAAACCTTAAAATATTACTACCGCTTGCTAAATACGGTTTGCGTATAAAGAACCAATGTCCTCACAAATTTTTCGGAAAATAATAAAATTTAAGTAGTTGTTCGAGTTTCGAAGAGTAAAGACGTATTCGACCGTGCTCCGATAAAGTGCAACACTAGGGAAAAGCGAGCGTTAGTGTTAGTGCGTTAGATGCTGACGCAGCGAAAACTTACATATCAGGTGTTAGGTGTCGAATATTATGATATCAACGACCTCCGACGCCAGTGATGCAATGGCCGACAAAAAATAAAAAATTTAAATTATAATAGAAACCCCAAACGAAATTATCTTATATACTGCATGGCATGAAGACAACAATGCAAGAGCAAGTAAAAATAAACATAGTCGGCAGAAGAATATAGACGACTCACAAATTTACTAAATGAAAAAAAGCACTTTTGGCACTCATTCGAAAATAAACAAACAAGAAACATAAGTCATGGCGAGAAAGCTGCACCTTCCATCCTGCATCCTGCGCTTCAGAAAACATAGTGGAAGATTTATATCGCCAACGACATAAAATAATAGAAGCCCTAAAAATATACGAGATAAAAGGGATACTAGGTATGAAGGCTGAAATAGAACCTCTAAGAAAATGAAAATTACCAAAGGTTTCACAATCCGAGGCCGGTTCATACCCCATTCTTGTTTATTCTCTAATCTAATTGTGTTATTCTCACTCGCTTCTAATATGGATGATATTACATGCTCGTATATTCGATGTAGCTACATAACGGTATGCGTGTTACGAAGAAGCCTAAATTAAAGCATTAAATCATCATATCAATATGAGAACATTATGAAGAAATGCTTTGCCAATTGTTTAAAATACAAGGAGATGAAACTTCCTTCAAATAATTCTTAGATATATAATCTTCTATTATTTGTGTAATTAGATTGTAAAATGTAATTGTATCTTCTATATTTAGCTTAATCTAATGCATTCTTACCGTTTTCAAATGAAGATAATTTATAGCTCCAAATCAAGGGTATTTCTCTTTAATTAAGATGTATTATTAATTTTTGTTTAATTGTTGTGCCTTTCTTTATAGAGGCGTCATTGTTCGAGTGATAGTGATTTAATTTCTAATCCCAACCTAATTATTATTTAATTTCAAGTCGTCCTGATTCCATCACTTATTAATTTACGGTTGTTATCATTAACATTAAAAACTTCCGTGTGTTTGGGTAATTGTTCGTCTCCTCAATTATTGATAAATGCACCTACAGTTGTGTCTGATAATATGCGCAAGGACTGTAAAATAGTTTAATTAGTTAGTTAAAGCTTTGCAAGTTTCACAACACGTTTCTGTTTAGTTTAAATTTAGTGAAGTGATATCGAGCAGAATCTCCTAAAACAAGGTATGTTACCCAATTTACTTTAATATAATATATAAATATAGGATATGTGTATTAAGTTTGTAAAGAAGCACTCTCTCAAACTGTTTGTAAGAAAATCTATTATTAGTATGATTAATCAATGAGGTGTCACTCGTCCCCCATTGCCATTTAACAAATACTGTTATATATAAATACTCGTACAAGTTATAAAATTTAAATATGTACTAAAAATTAGTATTTAGCCTCCCATTACAGCACACAAAATTTTGTAAAGAAATATTAAATCATTCATAAGTTAGTAAGGGCGGGGGGGGGCATTTTACAACCGCATTGTATAAGGAAGAAAATTAATTTAATAAATTATCGATTTAAGTACATTCACTAGAGTTGGTTTTTGATAGAAAAAAATATACAATGTGTTTTTGTAAACAAAATTTTCCGACTGCTGGTGGTGCCATAAATTGTATTCACTCGTTGTAAAACTTGTACTATATTTCCATTAAATATAGTAGTTGGTTTTGAAAATGTTCAAACTTTTAAATATAAATGTACAATATATAAATACAAAAACAACAATATACATTGAAAACAACTATCAATGTTACTGATGAAAAGTTTATAAATGATCTGGCATTGCAACCAAGACATTTATATTTTATCATTTTATAATTCACATTCTATGTTATGTTATTGTATTTTTGGTGCATTGTGGGAGTGCTTTAGTGGTTGATGAGCTAGCCACACTTCACTTTACCGTAGTTCTGTTATAGTATGCAGTTGTGTAATAAAGCACTAAAATGAAAAATACAACTAAAAATCCCACCAAGTGTGAAGCGCGTGCTGTGGTTCGTTTTCTTTATGTGGAAAACGAAAACGCTATTGAAATGTGCGAGGCTTATAGTTCAGGCGTCATGAGTGAAGCAATTAAAGGTCGGTCATTGGTGTAGACTGTGGGCATTTCAGCAATGGTTACACAAATATGCACGATGAGAGGAGACATTCTGTTGTAAACAACGAGTTTTTGAAAAAGTGAAAAAAATTTTGTGAGTATCGGCGTTTCACGATTACAGAAATGGCCCCAAATTTTCCTCCTAAGGTATTGTATGACGTAACCACGAGCAAGCTACAGTACCACAAACTTTGTGCGAAGTGGGTGCCAAAGATATCGATGGCGATGGATGCTCATAAAAACCAGTGACTAGCCTCTGCGCTGATCTTCCCGCATCGCTACTGTTGGGATGAGTACCTGAACCATATTGTGACTAACGAGAAAACTTGGATTTCGAACATAAACCAAGCAATAATTAATACAGCGGAAGCAGGCGCGTTCCGCCAAAGCCAAAAGGTTAAGTAAACGTTCGAGAACCGAAAGCTTATAATATAATGAAGACGTGCATAGTGAGACCTTAAGAAAATTGAGAAGGAGAATTCAGAGCAAAAGGCGAGAACTACTGACCCCTGGAATCGTGTTTTTGCACGATAACTCCCGAACGCATGCATCGGCTCGCACTGTCTAACTCATTGAGCAATTGAATTGGGAACATATTGACGATCCCCTAGTCACGACGTAACACCGAGTGACCATGACCTCTTCCTCCAACTTAAGACTTTTTAAGAAACCGTGACCGTTGACTGCTCCGCGACGCCCTTAAAACCACCGTGCAAAATTAGTTTTTATCAGCAGCGGCAACCTTCTATAACGAAGGTACACAACAACTTTATTTAAGATTTAAGCATTAAAAATTTTATCATAAATAAATAAACTTTACGATTTTGTTAAATATATGCAATGGAAAAAGTTTCGACATTTTAATAATTCTTACAGCAGGAAGGAAATAAATTTAAAAAGTTTAGCAAATAATAAAAAAGCGAAATCCATCTTTACTTTTCCATTCACCACCTTTTTGTTCCGCCGCGCTGGGCTGGACCGCCCCCCAAAACATATTCTGTGCACGTTCCTGATACAAAAATATTGCTGTTTTTACAATGTTGTTAACCCTAGAACCCATAGGTTATGTTTTATTTCGTAAACCCATAGATGGGGTCATATACGACCCCAGTACTTCAGGGTGTCTTTTGATTAAATAGAGGACTGCATTTAATAGTAAACATTTTATTTTAATTAAAGAATAGTTCTACATTAATAAAAATCATACAATAATTGTTACTTCTGTAATGGAAATTTGTTTGCAACGCATGAGCTACATATGGCATTTCGATGCTCAAGGCATAGATTAGAACTGCATGCCACGCACTAGAAACGTCTTTTACGATCTTTTTTTCTGGAGCATACATTGTAGCGACCGGATCCTCCTTTGTCTTGTAGAATTTCAATCTCTGGGATTTCTTCTTCAATAATGTCTACAATAAGATTTCGGTCAACCGATTTTTTAGAAATGGAAAACTGACTGTTTTGCCATCTTCTTCAAAAATTCTTGACGTGGCTTACTTGTATTTGTGACTTCTCTATGAATGATATGGGCATTTACGGCACCACCATCCAACATTCCATAAAATACACGCAATGGCCATTTTCTTGTTTTTCTGGTAACTGATTTAGAATAGCACCACATCTGGTCGAAAGTGTCTACGCCACCCTTTGTACTATTATAGAGTAGTATCATTTCAGGTTTTTTCTTTTCTGGATCAACGGTATTATCCATATGCATTGAGGAAAGCAAGACAACATTTTTTCCTTTTTTAGGGCAGTGAGACACTAATGTAAATTCGGATGTGAAACCAAAAATGGAGGAGCCTACTTCTCGTTTAGGTTTATAAAATTTTGAGGTATTTCACATTTATTTACCATATACCATGTGCAGTTTCTGTAACTTTTATCGCCAGTTGAGTCGGAAGATCATCTAGACTTGTTCGCTCTTCTTTTCCGATGTATGGGATTACACTGACCATGTAACTATTTTTTGAGTCGCACACCATTACGATCTTGAATCCATATTTGTCCGGTTTGTTAGGAATGTATATTTTGAAGGGGCAGCGACCACGAAATCCTAAAAGCTGTTCATCTACAGTTACATGCTCATGTGGAATGTATGCTCCTTTACAGTTGGAAACGTAGGTATCCCATAGATCCCTAATCGGCGCGAACTTATCATCTTGTCTTCTATCTCCCGCGTTATTTTATTGTCAAAACTGATGCAATTTATCAAGAACTCAAATATATTAGCGGATAAAGTTGCCCAATAAATTGAATTACCTAAATCCTTAGACCACAATTCCTTTACAGTTACATGATTATTATTTAGCAAGGCAGTGTAGTACAATAATCCAAATAATGCACGAATTTCAGTTCTATTAGTTTTATTTATTCTTATACCTTTCCGTTTGTTTCTGAATTTCCTGGTTAGTATAATGTACAATACTATCTATCATAGGTTGAGTGAAAAAAACTTCCCACGCCTCAGTTTCATTTTGTATAGTTAGCGCATTTCCTTTCGTTCCTGGCTTTCTTGTTACAATATTTCTCTGAGATCTTCTAGAGTTTGGTCTTCTACTGGGAACTGCGTTCCACTTAAAGCCTTTTTTCCCATGAAATAATTCAGAGTCACTCTTCTCGTTTGCGCCATCCCTCTCTGGGGAACATTCATCCTCCTCCACAATATCTTCTTCCAAATCGTCTTCCAGTTCAGAAGAACCACTTTAAAAAAATTCAGGATCGTCCAAAATTTCCGCTAACTCAGCATCCGTTAGATGTTTGTTAGTCATCGCACTCTAATACAAATTACGAAATATCTTTGGAAACTAATAATAGAAATAACACAAAACTTCCCAGTAGTATCTTTATTTGGCACTGTTGAAGTAAGAAAGGCTCAAATAACTCAAACTAACAGGGTCTGTGAAACTTAGTGTTGACATAAAGATGTTAGGTTATGTTCACCACGAGTCCATACCACCCGATAGAATGAAATTCATAAGTTACATTATTGCATAGATGGGGTCAAATGCGACCTCGCCTTAAAAATATTATATTAAAATGAAAATCAAAAGGAAATTTTTCTATTTCGGTTTTATAAAGCCGTTCTAAGCGCACTGTTTTAGCTTAAAAACAGTACGTTAAGGAGGCCTATAATCGTACTGTTTTTAGTTTGTTTTTTTACGATGTTGGTAGTTCGATTTGAATTTGAAAGTTTGAAATGTCAGTTTCAGCCACCTGTCAGTGCTGCCATAAGTGTTTATAAAAACTCCCTAGTAATCGATTTGACGTAAAATTTTCTACATAA
>JABXWE010043858.1:0-12614 GCA_014611495.1 Limonius californicus | reverse complement strand
GGTTTTTACCAAGTAATCACCCTTGTTAATAACAGAAACAAATTTGGTTCTTCAAAATTAACGTAAAATAATCAGTTTTATTTTACACCTACTTGCCGCAATTCATAATAAAAATTCTCTTCATTACTTTACAAATTTCTTCTTTTTATACAAAAAACATCGTCGAAGAAATAATTTATTTTAACACAGATTCTAATTAATAGCAAGTTAACCTGATAAGAGGTAGTTAAAACCTTGAAAATGGACAGACAGTTCCTGCTTTTATTTGAATGACGAGCGTAATATAAAATACATCAGACGACTTATAACCCGGCGTTGCCACTCCTATGGGGTTCACTTATTCGGTAGCTCGAAAAACATTGTATATTGAGATGGCTATATACTCAAGTGAAAACGCTACTAGTGGCAAAGTGCTGAACTAAAATTTATACTCTGACCATTTTCCATCCATTATGAGGTCCACGTGATTTTTACTCCCGTTAGTCGGGACATGATCAGCTTCCGTTTGGCAAAATTACAAGCCCGAAACTTGTGAGGTCCGTATATTGGTCCTCACTTGTTGCCGGTGCTCACTCCTTACGGGACTTTTCAATGGCCGAGTCTCACTTAGGTAGCCATAAGTAAATATATATATATATATATATATAATTTGAAATAAAGATGATATGAACAGTTTCCAGTATGGGAAAGTCCAGGGAGGCAGTCGCGTCCACTTATTTTGGTTAGTTTTTGTTATTTTTCTGAGTTGCTGATTAAATTCGTCCTCCCCGGGCGACCGCTCGCTAACCGTACGCTTCTTATCGTCGGTATTTCCATTTCCTACGTTTGTAAAATATTCCGTTCCGTACGCAGTTCCGTTTACTATCAATTTATCATTTCTGAGGAATGCATTGTGCCCTGATTGCCTAGCTCGTTTTAAGTGGGGGATCAGCTCTTTTCTGTCCTCTTGAACCTTTTTTGTATAATCGTCGTTGATCCATATATCTGTCCCTTTTAAGAGTTTTGCTTGCTTAAATACTTCCATTTTCATATCCCACCTTAGAAATTTTACCAGAATTGGTCTTTTTTTGTTTGGCTGGAAGGTCCCCAGCCTCCGTATTTCCTCTATATCTACATTTACGTTACCCCTTACTTTAATTTTTTCTAGTAGCTCTTTAATCTTTTCCTTCGTGTCCTCTTGCTTTTCTCCTTCAGTGTCCTGTATTCCTTGTATTACTACGTTCTTTTTCTTTATTTCCTTCTCCACCCATTCTAGTCTCTCATCCTGAGCCCTAATTATCTGTTTTAATTTTTGGTTCTCCTGCCTTAGCGCCTTAATTTCTGTTGTACTCTTGTCTATCTTCTCCTCCATCACTGACAATTTTGCACTTATATGCGTAAACATCCTCCTTATTTCTTCCATTTCCTTCTTCTCTTCCTCGCTTTCTGATCCGTTTTCAGAAACCATCTTTAGCGTTTGTTTATTTATTTATTTGCTGTTATCACTTGGGCTGTTGGCCTTTTATAAAATTATCCGTGCTTGCTTTGATAACGCGCAGCAATTCACCGTGCTATCTCAACCCGGCCCGGCTACACCTCTCCACGACGTGAAATTCGCGTGCCCGGCTAGAAACTACACTTCGCGAATGTGGCAAAATTTACTGGATATTTTTAATTCGCTGCATATTTCGCACTAAAATTAACACCAAACAACCGCTAATTGTATTGACACTCGACTCTATTTATTAAATTCCTCGGCACCTCCTCTATTACTTTGAAATTTAGAAAAAATCACCGCACGTTTTAACTCGCGTCTGCACTGCTCGCCCGCTACACTCTCGACCGACACACTAATTTAGAATAGGCAAATTTTCAGGGTAATTTGATCTTATCTGAAATGCTAATGATCTATTATCTCATAGTTGGATTAATATTAACATAAAATATTGTAAAGGACTAAAAATGTTGAAGAAAATAGTTCGGGACCCTTTCGAAATGATACTCTCGAACAAAATTGAGGAAACGTGTTCCTACCTTAGCAATAAGGAGAAGCACGTTATAAAGAAGAGGCCCATGCTTAGTAGCGAAACAAAAAGGCGGTTGACGACGCCGAACAGGCAAAGTAGATGAAAACCAACATTTTACGAAAATTAATGCAATTGTTACGAACAATATTTTCAAAAAATAACGGTAGTGGAGCCATTTCTAATTTAAACGATTTTTTATTGCTTTGTTACCCTTAACCAACTGTCGTTGTTATTAATTAACAATTGTTGTACAACATATATAAGGAACGTCTCCGTTGCTGCTGTTCGGTCGTTTTACCCTCACAGATTTGCCGTTGACGTCGCCATTTTATAGTGGTTGCTATTCGGATTGACGGATACTTCGCATCAGTGAATAAAGTAATAATAAAAGAATAAGAATACTCAATACTGCTATCAAATACGCATACATTAATACGAAAAGCTATCTTATGAAAGAAAAACCAATATTTATGTGTTGTTAACATCGATAATATATAAAGAGTGGCCAATTTTGAACGTGGGGTTTTGTTGTTTAAATAAAACCCATAATTTATTTTTTAGAACCTTGGCAGATTATTTATTTAAACGTAAAGACATGGGAATTACGGGCAAAATATAATATGTGCCAATTTCGCAATAACTCGACGGATGTTCTCATCGATTACAAACTCCTTTACAAAGCTCCAAAAGAAAAAGTCTAGAGGAGTTAGTTCGCACGATTTCGCAGTCCAATTGATAGCACCAGCACCATGTCGGGAAATGGGTACGGCCTGGAAATGTTTATTTGCGAATCGTGTTCAATTAAACGCAAATTTTCCTAAAATGTTTAGCAAATTTCAAATTTTTATACTTTCTTCTAAGCGGTTAGAAAAATGGTGCCAAATTCAAATCCTCAAGTTACAAATGGGATAGCCGTTATATACTAAAAATATTCGTGTTTAAACTTCTTGGAAACGTTTCGGATACCAAAAATGTTGAATACGTATCAGCTACTGGTGACAGCCAACTTTACTATGGTGAATTGATATGATAGCGACAGACAGCCAAAGAGTTACGGCAAATGTGTAAATAATCGAATTATTTACTCTAATACATGAAAAATTCTTATTTATTTTGTATTGTTTTGAAAATCCTGTGAATGTATAACTTATTTCAGAATCACGAATATTGGAATTCTTAAACAACCAACAAAATGTTTTTATGTTGGGTACTTACTGCCCTAGAAGAACCGAATCACTGGAATAGAAGAGTTTTAACTTCTCATGGATAATGATTCACCCTTAGATTTTCAAGAAATCACTTTCTCCCAAACGGAAGGGAATAATATTGACCTGCAGAGAAAACTATTAAAATTTTTGCTTTTAAAAAGTGAAGAAACAACTGGTCCTGTGTGTCTGTTTACTTTTATTCTTTAATTTTTCAAAAATCGCATTACTGTGTGTAATCGTATTAGAGAGAAGAGAAAGTTTGACAACAGAAAGAAAATTCTACGTAATTAGATGTATTAGCTTCAGAGAAGCAGCTATTTAAGAATACCATTTTTTAATGGTAATAATCAGCAAACTTTTATAATATTTTTTCTTTCTAATTTTCCCAGCTTCGTACCCATAATCATATTAATGTGACGATTTACTACGTGAAAGCTCCAGTAATAAATAGGCCACATGGTTCTAAAACTTGATTTGCTTACATAAAAGTAGACAATTCTGAGATGTTAGAGTGAATTCATATACTCGTTGCCTAATTATGAAAAAATAAAACCTTGCCATTAAAAACATTTATTTTGCCACATAGTTACGCATATCACTGACACTAAACACATACTTTTTAACGTCCTCTTTAGTTGCTCTCGAGGTGTAAGCACTTTTCTCTCAGCTTATTAATAATTTCTTTCTGTAATTTGTATAATGCAGAAGTATTTTATTGTAGTACACAAGGTGCACACATGAAATAGCCTATCTACAATAACTTTTTAAAATCACAGAATATTGTTGGTATGAGGACTCACATTTTTTTTAATACTGGTGAATCCACCACTTTGCTGCTTAGCTCTGAATCCAGCTTTCATCCACGGTACATAATCTACCAAAAAATGTGGATAATCCTATTTAAAACTCATTAAGCGATCTGCCAAAGCGTCTATTGGTTATTGCTTGTTTTTAGAAGTTAATATCTCGGGAATAACAACCTTGTTATTGTTATTACAGATGACTACTTCATTATCCACAAAACTCTAGTAAATTTTTAAATATATACAATGTTCTAAATTTAACCTCAACTATTTTTTAGTAAGGGTAAGAATGTATTATTACAAGCTGAATTTTAGCAATAAGTTAATATTGTTAATAGACCGTATTATTTATGTAATGAGAAGAATAACAAATTTAAATATTTCAGGAAAATGAAGGACGATCCCTACGGTATTTTACAATACCCTCTCGTCGCTCTTAAGCTGTTGGGACGACATCCACGCATGAGTCCGCTGCTAAATAAACTATCGGCTACGTTTTATTTGGCCACGCTATTTTATCTTTTTGTTATAACTTTGTTTCAGTATCGTAATATAAAGGGCGATGTGTATAAATATGCTAATAATTTCGAGGGATCTACTGCATACGTACAGGTATATTTTTTATAAACTAGATACTCATCAAAGTTACTCAAAATAATTACTGTAACTCATTTTATTAGTATTCATTTATAAATACGTTGACTTAGAATGACGGGTTTAACAAAAATAGAAGACAGATAAAATTTTAAATGCTATTTGAAGTTAAATACTATTAAATTTGTGTAATGCTTTTGAATAGAATTTTGTAGGGCACCTATAACTGTTACATCAGCTTTTGTATTGTCAAGTATTAAATATTTAACGCTTACCAAATCAAAATTATTATGGGTAGTTCTTACATGTTTGAGGATACTGTATTTGTAGTAGTAGTATTAGTAGTAGAAAGTGGCCGTTGACAGTGCCTTTAATTGCAGGAATTGTGTTAGACGCTTTTCACGATATGGTAGATGTCTTAATTGAATAAGTTTGTGTGTATGTAGGTATTATCTCTATATATGGTTTTTAAATCAGCATATATTTTGCATTTCGCAGAAGAAATACAATTTGTTTTTCTAATAACAGCTATCTATCCTTGAACGTTTGAATACCATTATAATAAGAAAATGTTAAAAAAACTGCTGCAGGTTCCTTACTGTGGCAGAAATAAAAATCCACTCTAGTATATTCGTTTTAACTACATTCGATGATATTAATACAGATATTATTATTGGTGATACATGGTCGCAGCGCGGGGATTTGTAGGACAGTGTAGAGGCCACTGTAATCGAGGACTGCGCGGTGGGACTTTCCAAGGTTGGTAGGTCAAGGGCCAGTAGGGAAGGAAAATGCATATTTATATTCATACAACCAAGCAACGATTTAGGAACGTATATTGGTATTCAAAAATTGAATGGTGTTAAAGGAGTAATACACAATCGAACAAAAAAGAAATTAATTCCTAGGAAATTAGAAAAAATATAAAACCAATAAAATATGTGATTAACTAAAGTGATTCGAAATAAACTGAAATTAGTAGTTTCTATGTTCACAGTAACTACTAATAAACGATTTTTTCATTTGCGGTTTTTAATATCTAGTAGACAACATGTCTAAGGTTGAAATAAAGTGAAAACAAGAACTAGTGATAAAATATTGCTAACATTAGTGCAAAAATACGGTAAAATCAATCTACAATCAATTTAGTAAATTGTATAGGTATTCCTCAGCCAAGTTACTTTAGCTAGTTCAGGTTCCTACTGAAGATAGCAACTGACTGAGCGAAATACGTTTTTAGCTGTTCTAAATATCGTGGTGGCAAGCGGTTTATCAAAGTTCTAAAATTTTTCGATTGAATGGCACGTTCTTAAGAGTAGTGTCCGCGGACCGATACTTTTCTTGATCTATATTAACGAAAAGTCTATCATAAGCCGATAATACTGTAATATTAAAATGGAACGTATATACAGTACAATTACGTGCAAAAATTAATTAATATATTCAAAATAATAAGACAATGGATTATCAACAAATAAAAGACAGTAGGTCAATTCCAATTCTAGTCAACTATTTCCAACGGCTGTATTCGAAGTTAAAATGCCATGATGGTGGCCAAACTTCGTAGCGAAGACGGCACATGAAGCAAAAGAAAACGGTATATGTATTTCGTGTTGATATGGAATAAATAGGTAGGCAGGTTTTAACAAAAGCCAATTCAGACTTTTACATTTTTACAAAAAACTGTTCTAAATATTATAAAAAAGAAAACCAACATTGTATCCAAATGTCCTAGTATTTCAAGAAACGGAACTATTTAATATCGAACAACAGAAGATAAAGAGATTGTGCATACTCGTATCAGTTCACTTTTAAAATAAGGTATTTGTTGTGCACAGTTACTTTACAAGAAACACATTAATTATAACAATAGCTGGAAAGGCGGAAATATATAAATATAAGTATATTCTTCGTTTTTCAGTGCCAATATTTATTATAAAGGGTTGACGGTGACGTTGGTGTATATCTCTTTGTTTTCTGCGCGGTTGCTTCCATGCCTGTGGCACTACTTGTTTTTCTTCACTATGACATTTTCTTTCTCTCTATTTTATCCACAATCTTTCCTTTTATTATTGGTTGTGCCAAACTATATTTCTAGTTACTTAGGATATAGTCCATATATGCCGTTTTTTACGACTTTAAGCATCCCTTGATCATATCCCATTATTCTTAGTACTTTTATATTGCTTGTGTGGATTGTCCAAAGGATCTTTAACGTTTTTCTGTAAACTACATCTCGAAAATTTCAAGTTTTTGTTAATCGTGGACTGTTTTAGCGTCCACGATTAATATAACAGCAATGATCGTACGTAGCAATTTGTCATGCACCATTTGATGTGGATATCTAGATTTTTGGTGCACGCCATGTTCTTAACTTTTTCAGAGTCTGTTTGTGTCAATTTCTATTCTGGTATACATTTTACATTTCCGAATTTAGACCGTGATATATCTAAAAGGTAAATGCGATATTTAAATTTATGGGTTTGTTTTATTTGCTTCAAAGATAGTCCCATTTCTTTGCTTTTGTTGTGAGCCTTATCTAACAATTTCTGAAAATCATCTGCTATTATGATCGTAACATCAGCTTATCGCACATTACTCACCACCTCCCTGTTTGGTTTTACGACCTCGCCCACTTCATTTTTTTTTTCACACATTCATACTACCGTTCCCCCCCCGGAACCGCTTTCGCATTACTTCAGGGGGGTGCGGGCGTCCCTTACACACTAACCATTCATGCAGCATGCAGCCTAAACTTAACTAACTGAATTGCGGTCGCCCCAGCGGGGATTCGAAACCACGCCGGAGCAAGCGCAATTCAGTGTGACCTCGAGTGGTCAATGCGTTCTCGCACTCGACCACCGCGGTCCCCGCCCACTTCTTTTAACACTTCTAGAAAAATATATTTCGTATACACATTAAATATCATCGAGGATACACCCCCGCGTGAGTCTTCTTATAATATGAATTTCTGTTACGAGCTCATATATCTTAATTTTGGCTGTTTGATTGCAGTACAGGTTTTAACAAGATTAACATCTCTAGAGTCTTCTTCAGTTGCATGTAATATTTCTATTAACTTCTGAAGCCAAACTGCTTTTTCATAATATTTCCTCCCATTTTGTTTGAATTCTATTCTCTAATATTTTGAAATGTATTTTGATAACTTGGTTCACGAGGCTAATTAAGCGAAGTTCGTCCCATTATTATGAGTGACTATTTGGGTAATGGAATGGCTTTTACCAATTTGGCTGAACAGTATTGTTAAAATTTCCATCTGATCGTATTGAATTAACTTCGAAATTTCGATGCACCGCTTGTGCCTTTCCGAATAAGGGTTGAACACTTAAATTCTGCCCACAGACTATTGCGTATAAGTTTCTATGGGATCAAAGGAGCCTGATTTTAGTACTAGCGTATGAAAGCACTCGTTCTGCTATTTGTTTAAACTGTCAAACAACGAAGTGTCAACATACATTTTGTGAGATGAATTGAAATGGAAAATTTCGTAGTGTAATTTTGAATCCTTTTTCTAACAATCCGCAGAGATTTACGAAGTCCATTGCTCGAGGATTATGTGTTATTGAACGTACTATTAGAAGGGCTATAGAGCCCTTTATTAACGATGGTTCAGTCAAAAATAAAAAGCGAGGTGGCCGTCCTACAGTACTAGAAATAGAGAATTAAAGAAAAAAGTTTTAATCCTTTGTTGACGGACGGTACAAAAAAGTACCATACATTTTAAAGCTATGCAATTTCTCCAATTCGCATTATATGCCTCCAATTGCTTGACGATCCTTTAACGTACCATTTAGACGGCTTAGATTTTTAGTTTGGTAAAGTTGGCAGTATAGCAACTTCAAATATTTTACTGATTATTTGACAAGTGTGTGAGGTTTATAGTGCGCTTCTGTAAGCTATAGTTTTAGTGCTCTTTATGTGATTTTCTACAAAAAAACGAACTGTATTTTTATCAATTACATATAATTATAACCTGTTTTGTGTAAATATTAACAACAAACAACAGTTTGTAAAAGGAATACAAAGCAACCGTGAAATCTGACTAAATGTGCAGCGGACTTATAAGTACCGTCAGGTTCCGAAATTTATTTTTTGCTAAGGTACGTGTTTATTTCAATTCCATTACATTTACTAAATCTATTTCTAATTATCTCGTTAGATGTCAAAAGAGAGTGATTATGGATATAAACGCCCACTTACTGACGCCGAATTATTGGAAATCGTCGACAATTTTGTGTTGGAATGCATTCCTGAGGACAATAATATTCAAACCAATGAGGAATCCGATGAAGACGAAAGCTTGTTGTTCGAAGATCAGTTTGAGATCTTCTCTACAAAATTACGAAATGTTGAAGTCGTAAATACCGAGGAGCCTTGTGCTTCAAGTTCTTCTGAGTTACACCTATTGAGTATTGAGGAAGAGCATGGTGAAACAAGAGCCGAAATAGAAGTAACTACAGAGCCAGTAAAAAATAAAGAAGGAGGAGATGTCACAGGTCCTAAAGGAAAAAAGGTAAACGCTGAAAAGCAGGAAGTCGTGAACAGGAAATGGCGTAAAAGAGACCAAGCTACAACTATTCCAGATTATAATTTTCTATCAGGCACAGTAGACGACAACTTTGTGGGTTGTGATACTGCTAATGATGTATTTTTAACATTACTTTTACTATTGCATCGGCTATGAGCAGAGATCGCTTTGATGCTGTTCTAGGTAACCTGCACATTAACGACAACACCAAGATACCAAAAAATAATACTGATCAGCTTTATAAGATTCGACCAATGGTCGATACATTAAATAATACGTTTATTTTGCATTACAAAGGCACTCGTGACTTATCAGTTGACGAGTCGATGATTATTTTCAAAGGACGAAGTTCCTTGAAACAGTATAACCCCCTCAAACCAATAAAGAGAGGGTACAAGATATGGTGTTTGTCTGATCAGAAGGGTTACACACTAAAATTTGAAATTTACCAAAAAAAAATGCGACAATAGAAAAGAAATATAAAAATTTTGGCCTTGGCGAGAGGGCGGTGTTACAACTAACAGAACCAGAATGGGGAGAAGACAGAATCATTTGTTTTGATAACTATTTTACATCGTTCAATTTATTGGAGAAACTGAAAGCAGAGAAAACTCTTGCCTGTGGAACAATAAGATCCATCAAGAAAGGTTTTACAACTAATTTCATTTCCGATAAATCTCTCAAACGCGGAGAATATGATTACCGCTTTTCCAATATGAACATTGGTTTATGGAAATGGAAAGACAATATAATTGTGCATATAGCGAGCAATTACCATGACAATGAAGAGGTAACAGTTCTCCGCATAAAAAAGGATGGAACAAAAACCAACATTCCAGCTCCAACTGTTATAAAAGCGGAATTGCGGAATTTCATGCTGTGGATGAGAAATAATATTTTTCGTCTATTTCAACAGTCAAGTAACAAAGGGTTAAAAGAAGTCAGAAAGAACTGATCAACTTCAACTCGAGGTACGGCAAAATATGCAGGGGTGTCACAGTCTGGTATACAAAAATTTAAGAATAGAACAGGTGTAGTAACTTTAAAAATACGAAGTACACCCCGTCAGACGATAAGTTTCACTTGAGTTCAGGGTGCGCAGTGGCAAATTTTTGTTATCAGTACCGGAGCGCATTTACACCTAAACGTCGAGCAGTGCAGATCTAGTACACTCCGTCAAAAAGTACGCGTTAGTTGTAGTGTTGTAGTGAGCATTGCTTGTGAACTTGGTGTACTGAGTGTACTTCGACAAAGTGGAGAACCGAAAGTAAGTGCATCTCATTTGCTCCGAATGCCGTCTCACTTCTTCTTCTACGCATCCCAAGTGAAACTTATCGTTTGACGGGCTGTACGTACACGAACAACTGGAAGGGCGACTTTTAATACCAAAAATGTGTGAAAAAGATGTCAGCAGTTTTTGAGACGATGATGCATATTTAAAATTTGATTTTAATACGTTGCCGGGACATCATTTTTGTAATGCATTCTCAGGAGAGAAGGATCCTGCAGAGTAATTTCAAGTGTGATTTGAACATTTTTACCCAATAATCTTTACAAAAACGATTTCTTAAATTTCTTATGTAGCATGACAAAAATACATTGTTTTGGCTAGATACAGTACCAGCTCACTATGCCAAAGAAATCTTACAATGGCACCTAAGGAATCAGGTTAACTACGTGGAAGAGGAACTGAATCCACCCAATAGTACGACCGATAGAAAGTTATTGGGCGATTATGAAGGCGAAGTTAAAGAAGAAAGATAAAGCTATTAAAAACATAGAAGAGCTGATCATTCATTGGAACAGACTGCTAAAGAAAATCGGAGAAAACGAGATAAAATGTTTAACGGCGGGTGTTGAAGAAAAGATGAGAAATTTTGTTAATAATAACTAAGAAAGTGTTCGTGTTTAAATTTGTAATTTCAATTTATACTAGTTTTAAAAAATTAAAATAATTTGCCATATCTACTGCTGCCATTTCTTAAAATCGTTTTACTTATGAACAGAATATAAGTGTTTACCCCTTACTTTGCGGGAAGTAAAAAATCCGTTTTTGTATAGAAAATGGTTAAATAAATAATTTCCAATAAAACATATTTAAAATTATTTTATATTTTGTTAGAAAACATACAATAACCTTAATGCAGTTAGTAGCAAAGTTAAGCTCATGGTTAGCAGTAAATTATTTAGTTTGTAGGTGTTGCCGTTACAATCAGTTAAACTTGAGATAATTATGACGTGGCTCATGAAAGTACAGATCCCGTTTAGATGGGTGGGACATTTCGAAGTAAAAAATCCATTCATATTATTGTTATTATAATATATTATCTTACAGTTATGGTTTGATAAGCTGTCATTTTCGTGAGTACATTGAGCGATATTGCAGTTCTACAATAGCTAATTCTGCAACCACTTTTTGAGTAGTTTACTTACATTTTTTGAATTGGAAGGGCAACACTTTATTATGAATTAAAGTCTTGAATATAAATAAACATAGTTTAAAGGTTCTGATTAGTAAAATAAACCTACCGTCACGAGACGGTCACAACTGCAGTTTCCTGTTAATCATTTATTTCTAAAACGGGTTAGCGCGTGAGCCTCCTATGTAGCTTTGGTGGCCTAATCCTACATTTTATATAATACTGCAATGGAAGTAATTGATTGATAAGATCTGATATTGGGTTGACTGTATGTTTTTTATTCTGTTATATTTATACAAATGAGCGATTGTTTTATTTTTGTGGTTTTCCTTATTTATGTTTGCATTGCTGTAAAGATACGCTCTGTGGCGGTGTAATGCTATTTTTTTTATATTTTAGATGTCAGGAAAAGTAATTTTCACCCTCACTCATCGAAATAAGATTGTGGAATTACTTGACGATACTAAACTGTTTTGGGGCTTTGACAAGTGCAGCGGTCGAATTAAAAATGAACTGGAAACTATACTAAGACGGACTGCAAATATTCTGAAAATTTTCACTCTGTGTATTGTTGCGACGGAAATACTCATTGTAATAGCTCCAATTTTTACGAAAGATATAGCCGTTGGAGCTTGGACTATGGAAGGCCATGATGTTTTATTCAGAATCACTTTGGTGGTGCAAGAAGTCATTTTGTTTTTCGTTTTTACTACATTTACATTTATACTTGACTGCCTTTTCCTTGTTTTGTTTATTTATGTTATTGTACAGTACAAAATATTGAATTACTCCCTAAGGAATTTACGTATACCAAACGATTCTAATAACATAGACAGTAAGTTCTACACATACAAGTTGCAGGAGTGCATCCAGTACCACGTATTCTTGTTAAGGTATGTATACATGATATTTTTGTACTATAAAATGCATTGTTAAACCGTTACATTTTAGATATTCAAAGAAATTAAGGGATACTGCCTCACCTGTAATGCTAATTGAATATATAACTACTGCTGTACTTTTCTGTACCGAAA
>JABXWE010043852.1:0-10092 GCA_014611495.1 Limonius californicus | reverse complement strand
TCATACGCGTAAAAGCAACCGTTTGCCTTAAAATGCTTGTCCCAAGTTTTGAGTTGTTGTAAGGACGTGCAATTATCAGGTAGCCATGATCGCAAAAACAATGGATAGTGCTTGTGACCTACAGTGAAGAACAATGCTAAGTCAATTAAATACTTTGGTGTTATAGAAATTGTATTTTTAATTTCTTTTTGGATTTACGGAAATGCAGCAATGTTCGTTATGTCCAGGCGTTTTCGTAAATGAAACAGAATATATTTTAACGCAATAATTTTCAACAGGAAAGAAATGAACAAATTGTAAACTTTCATCACATTTAAAGTACTGTGCAGTGTGCACGGCGAGTTCGTTTCCACTTGTTATACTAAGGTAGAATTAGCTTTATTATAATCATCATCTACTTCACGGATTACGCCGTCGAGTCTGTTCCGACTCCAGTAGCCATCTTGCTACATCTCGCCTTCCTCTTGGTTTGTAGCTTAGAATTCTGTCTTGCAATGCGGTCACCTTATTTCTTCATTTTGTAGTCGGTCCGTTCTTGTGCATCTTTTTACCGCTCTTAAGAACCTCGTCTCTGAAGCTTGGATTCTTGATTTGTCTTTTTTAGATATCGTCCAGGTTTCGCACCCAAACAATAGAGTGGGCACTGCCATTGCGTTATAAAACTTAATTTGGGTGTCTCGCCTTGTTTGGTTTTCAATGGACCTCCATATTGTATCGCACATTGCTTGAAAGTAGCTAAGTTTATTTTTGAGATTATTATCACACCCGTATGTTACTTCACATCCCAGATATTTAAAATGAGAGAATTGTTCTAAAATCCCGTTGTTTACTACTTTTTTGGACCTGATTGGTTCTTTACCTTTGAAAGCCATTATTTTGGTCTTTGTTGTGGATATTTTGCGGTCATATTTTTCAGATATTATACTTAATTTATGTATACAGTAATCTGCAGTTCATCTTCGGTAATGGTAATTATTACTTGGCCATCGGCATATAATATGGAGTTTATTGAGGTATCGCGGTTTATTCTTTCTTCCATTCATTAAGAATTTCGTCCATATATAAATTAAAGAGGGTGGGTGACATCCCACACGCTTGTCTTACACCTTGGATACTTTCTATGTAATTTCCTGTGGGTGTCTCTTCACCTGCGTGTATAGTTATTTTCGCATTTTCATAAAGATTTTTTATAGCTTTTATTAAATGAGGGGGTATACCTTTGTTTTCGAATATTTTTCAGAGTTTGGAGCGGTTTACTCTGTCAAATGCTTTCATAGAATCGATAATAGCGATGTGAGTTTCTAAATTATATTCCCTTCGTTTTTCTATAATTAACTTTAGTGTTATGACTCCATCTGTGCATGATCGTCCTTTCCGGAATCCATTCTGTTTCTCACTGACTAGTGTTTCCCCTATTGGACGCAGTTTATTTGTTAAAATTTTTGAATAGAGTTTATAGCCTGCTGTCAATAAACTTATGCCCCCGTAGTTTTCGCAGTCACGGTTGCCTTTTTTAAATAATGATATCACTTTTGCTGTTGTCCGTTGTAGTGGAATTATATGTTGGGTCTAGCACATATTTATTAAGTGCAATAGCCTGAATTTTAGGAATAAGCCTCCATGCTTTATCAGTTCCGTGTTGATGTAGTCGATACCAGCAGCTTTCAGATTTTTTGACGTTTGTATCGCTTCTTCCAATTCTTGTATTGCTATTTGGGCTACTCCACCTTTATTATCGATATTTCCACTACCATTTTCGTCTTCTTTTACTGAATTCTCGTTATACCAAAACTTTTTATAGTGTTCTTTCCATTGTTCGGTACTAATCATAATTATACATGCAGTGTCGGCCGTGGGATAGAATTTAGTGCGTTAGAGTTCTACGTCGAAGAACCTGGGTTCAATTCCTAGTACCGGAACGTCGTATTTTTAACGGCCATTCTCCCTTGCAAGGCAATGGTAAACCAGCGGCGTATTCTGCCTAGAGAATCTTCTCTGGAGTCGAAGTCTTACACTTCTCGTGTTTCGGAGCCCACGTTAAACTGTAGGTCCTCTATGTCTGTGGCACTCTAAACGCGCAACACAGGCGTAGGATAGAAGATCGCTACGTCTTCCATGTATGTCTGTTTTGAGATCATCCACGTGTTCGAATTCGTTTTATTTTAACGCAAACTATAGAATAAATTACATGTTAGTGTAATAATTTTCAACAGTAAATATTATACATAAATAAAAAATAAATTATCTGACGTACTTTTAAAAATGTATTACTTACATTAGATATACTAGCAGGTAGCAAACTTGTAATAATAATTCTTCATACAGATTGTATTTTATTGATTAAAATTATAGTTAATATAAATCTCAGTTTCCACACATGCTATGCAATCTAATACTGCGTTTACTGTCACTAGGATATCGTTTTACGATAGTATTTTAGTAGATTTATTAAAGTAAAGTAATCAGTGCTCAAAATTATTCGAATTATGTGATTCAACGTATTAGCTGCATTTCAGGATATACCTTGCAGTTTACAAAATTCTCAATTCCGAACCCTTCCTATGAAGAGTTCAGTTGGTATTGATTTATTGTTGAATTTATTATATCGCCTTTTTCGTAGGCGTATGCGCGATTTATACGACCACTTGGGTAGTTTATCGTTGAAGGTGAAGATTTCCCTTACTTTTAAATATTTACCAAGTACTTCTGAACGTAAGAAGGTATTTCACTTCTTTTATTTTATTGAAGTTCTTGTGAAATTTTCAAGTGGTATTTATTAGTATTCCTTTTTACACTTTTAAACTAACAACAATGAATTAAGAGCTTATTGATTGGAAAATTCCTAAAATATTTAAGCTATTTCAACATGTTGCTGTAAATGTTTAGGTGGTTTTAGTACCGCCAGAGGAAATGCATTTTACGTTGTAAATGAAGAGTTTGGTAAACGGAAGTGTCTACTTAAAAATAAGAAGTTTGCATGTGGCTTACATACCTCTATGTACATATCCCATTAACATAGAAATATCTATTACGTTTTCTATAAACTTCCTTAATTGTTTTTATATTTGACTTCTTTAATAAAATCGTTCTCTTTAGAAAGTTCAAACACATTACTCAGTATTCTAGAGAGGGCCATAATCAGTTTAAGTTTGAGTGTAATTTGAGGCACACCGCGGTGGTTTTCACAGCGAAGCATTCATGCATTAATTAAGGCTATAAAATCGCACTCAAGCTCAAACTTTCTCTACATTCTGCTGCTGCTCTGTGAAGGTTGAACTTTACACTGCAAGCTGCAATATAATGAGAAAATAAGAAGAGGAGGAAAGATATGCAGCCGAGACTATAAAGTAAGATTGATTTGAGTATAATAAATATTACTATGCAATTATTTCCAGAAACACTTAATTAAACTCAGTACAGAAAAGTTTACAAGAATTATAATATTTCCCTCATAAATAAAATGCATAATTACGTTCAAATTATAATTTTCAATTAAAAACGATCAAAGGTTAAGGTCATCAAATGATAACGAAAACTCTCTACAATTATTTTCTTAATTGTGCGAAAATGTTCAAAGGAAGCAAACAAACCGAAAGCGAATCTTGTTATGAATCTTGAAAGTAATTTTATAATAAATATTGAATCATTATTCAGCTTCATACAACCTTCGATCGCTTAAATTGCTTTTGTATACCTTATAAAGGGAACACCGACAACCGTTTCATATTTTACTAACTCAATCCATTTCAATACGAAAGAGATTATAACCCCCCACAAAGAAAACTTCTAACTAAAGGTAGAGATTTCTGGTGCATCCATAGAAATCCAAATCTTGAACGTACAGAGAAAATAAATTACCTCCTTTATTAACGTACTTTACTTTCCATAACTCATTTGGTAGGATTTATACCTTTCCGGTCATACTAAAAATATCAGTTTACACACTAATTGGATACGCTTGCTGAATTTGTAATGTTTCCAAAATTTGACGGCAATTTCTAGTTGCTCAGAGTTAGTGGGGTACTTCACAAAATATGAAAGAAAATATTTATGTAGTACATTTTTTTTTGTAAAACTGTAACGGATGTTACTTCCAACGAAAAAAATTGATTTAGCAGCATCAAAGGTATTGACAGTCATTTATTTATTCCTAGTCAAACAATAAAAGTTCCATATTTTCTATATGTAATTTCACAAGAGGTTGAATATTGTCCGTACAAGTTTCTGATTATGTGAGGGAGAGTGGGCTGTGAGTGCTACAAGGCATGTCGTAGCTGTCGTGTTACGTACCAGCCTTACCTTGTGTTTATTTCATCGAATGTAAACACAAGCAAAGTGAACTTAGCCTCGAAGTGTATCTCGTCGCAATAAAACGCATTCTAAAAAGTAAAAAAATAACAAACAAATTACAACAACCAGATTGAACAGATTTTGACAGGTGATTAAATTAATTTAATTTGACAGTTGTTTAAATTGGCATTTTTCGTTTATAGTTAAATCTCAGACATGCCAACAATTTTCATGGGCCTCTCTAATTTGAAAACTTTTTGATTACATGTTACTAACACTACGATATCAGGAAGCCGCACCTTCGAAAATAATTGCTGAATATTTAGTTTTTGCCTTATACAGAGAAAATTCCATTCTTGCAACATGTTAATTACTTTTCTTACAGATTCTTTCTAGAAGCATATAATATCTTTTTGTATTAAGGGGATTTCGTACAATCAAGAAATGGCATATACGAGATTTGTTCAACTCAAACCCATCTTTGATCATGTTAGCCTTGAAAACAAATGCGATAATTAAACTGATGTTTGTCAATGTTAGTAGTGTGTAAGCAACACATTAATAAGTTTTTGGCATTTGAATTTGATTGTGACTTTTAAAACTGTGATTTTGAAATGGTGTTTGTTGTTGAAAATCCGTCTAAGTTTGAACAGCTTGCGGTCCTACAATTTTTATGCGCTGTGAGCCGCAATCAGGTGCACGATATACTGCATTAACAGAAAACAATATGGCCTGTGTGGAAGGCCTTATTACAGAAAATCGTAGAATTTCAATTGGAGGAGGATCTGTACATGGTATTGTTCGTAATCTGGGTTACAACAAAGTTTGTTCGTAATGGATTCCTCGTCTCTTGTCTAATGAACAAAAATGCTTGCCAATGGGCTTATCTCTGCAGCACCTCACAGACTGTAGGCAAAATGGTGATGACTTTCTTCTGTCAATAGCTGCCGGTGACGAAACTTGGTGCCATTACTACGAGCCATCCAGTAAGTTATCGTCGATGCAGTGGAAACATGTAAGTTCACCACCACCGAGAGGTTAAGGAACTTGGAGGAAATGTCAATGCAAATCCGTACAATGAAACTTTGAACAAACTTTATCAAGCAATAAGACGGAAACGTCTATAAAAACTTACGCGTGGGGTCATTTTGTTGCACGAAAATGTTAGGCCTTATGTTGCTAATGTGGTAAAAGAAAATCGTCAACGAAAGGAATGGAGGATTTTAGAGCATCCACCCTATAGTCCGGATCTATTGCCTTACGTTGTCCATATTTTCGGACTGATAAAAAAGGCGTTAAAATGTCGATATTTTGAGTCTGGTGCAGAAGTATAGACAGCTGTGGAAGACTTCTTCAATCTGCAGCTACAAGAATTCTATGCTGCTCATATAACCGTCGGTTAGTAAAATAATCGGATAGGTGCCTTAACTGTGACGGTAATCATTTGTAATTAAATTGTTGAATAACTTTTTATAAAGCAAAAATGGGTGTCAATTGAACACACCTGGCATATCATTCTAGCAAATGCTTTTCAGGAAATATTTTCTTAAATTAAGAAGGAAAGCTCTTTTTAAGAAAATATGTAAAACCAACTTGGTAACATATACATTTGGTTTAAGAGATTCTAATTTACTTAAATCAGGCAGTTAAATTCGGGAAAAAAGGTTATTTAAGATCTTGGATTATAACAATGCTGTTTAAAGCGATAGTTTGTTTAAACCAAAATTAAGTAATATTACGTACTTTTTTTTGTTTCCTTTATTTTATACAATCAGTTCTCTTACGGACTATTAGGACATCTTCTGTACCCTTAATCTAAAAACCTATGCCTATAAATTACACAGGATGTTTAGTAATGTTCCAGTGAACATTTTTAATGAGTTTTACATTGTTAGAATTATATAATGTAGGATGTGTAAGTGAAGCTGGTTGTTAGAGCCGATGGTTTGATCCCGAGGTCCCGAATGACCCAAATTTCAACGAGCCATTCCGAATCCGAACCGCCCATGCCATTGCCCAGTTTCGCCTAAACCCCCTTCAGCCCCCCCCCAACCCAGACCCCCTTATGGAGCCCAGCAATTTCGATGAGGTCAAATTCCATTTTAAGCACCTCAAAAATTCCAAAGCTCCCGGCCCCGATCAACTCAAGCCGCTCCTCCTCAAAAAACTCCCAGACCAAGCCATCGAAGCCATTGTCACGATCTACAATTCCTGCCTCCAGATTTCTTACTTCCCCACAGCCTGGAAAGAAGCTTCGACCATTATGATTAACAAACCCGGCAAAGATCCCCACAGCCCGCTATCTTATCGCCCCATATCCCTGCTGAACATCCTCGGCAAAACCCTTGAGAAAATCATCGCTTCCCGCCTCCGAGAAACCCTCGAATCAAACAATCTCCTCCCCCAAGAACAATTTGGTTTTCGCCCCCACCGCTCCACCATGAACCCCATCTTCGAACTCCACACCGACTCCACCAGAAGTGCCAATCTGAACCGATGCACGCTCGCCGTCTTCTTGGACATAGAGCGTGCTTTCGATAAAGTTTGGCATGACGGTCTCGTCCAAAAACTTCTGTCCTTAAATCTCAGCCCACACTTCGTCAAACTCATCGATTCATTTCTCTCCAACCGCTCCTGCAGAGTTAAAGTCTTCGACTCCCACTCCCACTCCATTGACCTCCACTCGGGCGTCCCCCAGGGTTCCATACTGTCTCCCCTATTATACTCTATATTCGCCCACGACTTCCCAGTCACAAACCCCACCCGAGCCAAAACCCGTTTTTTCGCGGATGACACCGCTATTTGGACTTCCCAAAGAACCTCCCTTTCCGCATCCCGCGAAATTCAAGTTGCCCTCAATCACATCTCCAGATGGACCAGCAAGTGGAGTATTAAACTCAACGGCCAGAAATCAACCGCTATCCTATTTCGTCACCCGAACTCCTTCCGAACCCCCAGACTGGATCCAACCGACATTAACATTTCTGCCCACAATCAAGCAATCCCCCTTTCAAACCAGGCCCGATACCTGGGGATCACTTTCAGAAACACCTGCTCCCTAAACCTCGACATCCGAGAAACCCTGAAAAAAGTCCGAAACCGCTCAAATCTTCTTCGGCGCATCCAAGGCCGCTTCCACGGCTGTGACTCTCGAACCCTCCTCCACACCTATAACACCTTCATTCGCCCCGTCATTGAATACCGAGCCCCCATATACGCCACTATCAAACCCCATCTCCTCCATCAAATCGCAGCATGCGAAAGGCAAATTCTCCGTCGCATATTCCGTCTTCACAGAGAACACCCCAGCCACTTAATCCACATCGACACCGAAACTACTCCGATATGCGACCGCCTCACCCTCCTCCAGCAGAAATACATCTCTCGCACCCTTCATCAAGGCATTCCTATCGCCAACGAAACCCTCACGACCTCCCACAAACCCCTAAACCGTGACCTCGCCCCAGTCAACCGTGTGCCCAGGAAACCCCGGATCAAACTCCCACACCCCCCCACTGCCCTCCTATCATCCATGTACCCCGACCTCCCTGGAATCCTCATTGACATAGTGGAGGACACTCCACTGTCTATGAGGTGAACAGACTAACTCCACCATTATTGCTCTAATGAACACAAAATACTCCACTTTTATTTAACATTACAGATACGCCAGGAAGCCCCAAACCCCCCCAGCCCAGACCGAGCAGCCACCACGCCAACCACCAACCCAGCACCAGCCCACCAAGATGCCACCAACCCAGAAGGAAGAAACGAAGCCCAGGACTGAAGAGGCCCAACGCCTAGAACGGTCCACCTCTATAATATTAAGTTACCTTATAAAAATGAAATGTAATATCTTAAGAGATTTGAATAAACGTATTTTCAATTCAATTCAATTCCTCTTCTTGTGCTAGTATGTTTGCAAGTTCGTTTGGGTGAAATGTTAATTTGTTCTGGTATTTGGTGCTGAATCTGGTTATTTCTTCTCAAACCGTTGGAATGATTAAGTCAGCGTGCAATACTGCGTTTCAGATATACTATGGAACATTTACTATAGCTTTGTTTTGGAAACGCTCTAGTATGTCTATGTTTGAAGTACAGGTTGAACCCCAAAGGGGTATCCCCTATGTCCATATGGGCTTTATTATAGTTTTGTAGAGTAGCAATTTGCTTTCTGGTGACAATTCCAACTTTCTTCCGAGGATCCAGTATAGTTGTTTAAATTGTGCTCCTAGCTGTTCTTTCAGCGAAGATGTGGGTGCGCCAAGTTAATCTTCTGTCCATTTGAAGTCTTAGATATTTGGCTGTGTCCGTTTGGTGTATTTGGTTTCCTTCCATTCAGTGCAACAGCAGGAAAAGTTCCTTTCTTCAAAAGTGAAGTTCATTAGCCTTTACTCGCCATCTTGTTAACCATTGTTCAAACTGATTTAAGTGATTTTGTAGATTTCTGGATGCTGATATAGGATCAAGGTGTGAGGCTAGGATCGTTGTGTTATCTGCGTATATTGCTATCATCGTTAAATTGGTTTGTGGGGGTCCGCTATGTACAGTGAGTATAAAGTGGGCACCAGAACACTCCCCCGTGGTACACCGGATTTTACAGGGCATAGGCCAGCGATGCTTCCTGATTTACAAGGAATGTCCTCTCGGATGGGTAGGTAGGTAGGTTTAAGTTTGTAAAGCAATCCTAGATGCCATATTTTGTCAAATGCTCGACTTATAGCAACGAAAGCAGGGCAGCAGTATCGTTTCTCTTCCATGTCCTTGTAGATTGTTGCGGCAATTCTATGTATTTGCTCTATGATTCCGTGTTCCTTTCTGAATCCGAATTAGTCGGATAGCATTAAATATTTGGACATAGTGTCTGACTGTTTGTAACTCGTTTTGGCGTACTTTTTATATTGGCAGACTCATCTGAAATGGAGACTCTATTTGCTTTTTTATCTCTTGTTCTTCTACAGCCGAAAGTTGGGACGGAAATGATTAGAAAACTGTGGCGAGATATTCAGCGAAGGTTTCCGTTCTTGCCCAGATATTTTGGCTATATTACTTACTAGAATCAAGAGTACTAATTCTTGCACTTAGTATTATAACGATATGTGTATTTACTGTTTATAAACACATTGAAATGCACATAAAAGAGTCATTAACCGCGTGGAAGTTAAATTTATTGCCAATAACGGTTTTTATATGTATGTATTTCATTCAAAACCAATTATTTCAGATAGTAAGGGAACTATTCAGCTAAAAGCATTATTCTTTCTAGAGAAATAAAAACGCTACGGAGCAAAATTGAAAATAGTCAGTACAAGAAGCGGTAGACCCTCTTGTTGTATGTATATGTGAAGGTATCCAGATTTTATGTAAACAAACTTCGTAATAGAATAGTGACTTTAAATACATTCCGTTTTTTTTAAATTTTTGTACCGTTTTACCAATTCCGTCTAATTTTTGTTCTGCTATAGACTGTGAGGATAGAATTACAATTGTATAGACGTCAAATACAATGGCAAATGCAAAAGTGGCTAGTTTTGTTTAGATAATTCCGAAAGCTCACTAATTTATTGAAACTGGGAGTTTCAATTTCGTTAATATTTACGTTCCAGAAATCAGAAAATTGTAAGCGATAGCATACACAGATGCAGTCTTTTTCTCTGCAAAAATTTGTGTGCACATGAGCTCTAAAATAATTAGGAAAGCAAATAATAGAACATTAAAAGTTAACTTAGAAATCCCTACGACTCGTCGCGCAAGTTAGTCATTTTTCTTCGTTAAATTTTCACACGCCTGTTTGTGCTTATA
>JABXWE010043844.1:0-11609 GCA_014611495.1 Limonius californicus | reverse complement strand
ACAATACTATGCTAGTAAAAGGATTAACATTAATGATATGACTAAATAGACCCCATTGCGCTTCTATTTTCAATAACACGGAAACCACTCGGTCATTATGATCTAAAACTGTCTTAATAACTTGGCAGAAAATGCCCCGAATAAAATATCAGCGCATTAAAACTAATACACAGGCAGCCAACTGAATGAATTCTTGAAAATATTTGGCAGGTAAAGTTTATTTTTTAAAATTCCTCCCTTTCAAAGCGCGCGGTGTAGTTATGAATTTCCGTATTAGACTTTATAAAAACAAGAAACCGAATTGATTAAATTAACAGATAACGATTTATAAATGTATTAAACCAATACTGACAACGTTTATTTAACGAAAATCTATGTATTTGTGGTAGAACATCTTACTAATTAGGAGCACCTATGATGAATAAACCTGTGAATTTGTAATTTCTTTAATTCCGCAATTTCTCATGAATTTATTACATCACAAAAACTATGAGAACAATAATTCAATTATAATAAGTAGAATATTTAAGTTTTTCTTCTCTAGGATGATGCGTTTTGTATTAACCTGCAGGCTTTGCTTTTTATACAAGCGTTATTCAATTTCCTCTTCCTGCTTTCAGTGAAGGATGAATCAAAAAACAGGGTTTTTCGTTTAGTAATTCAAAACTAGTGTTTACATTACGTATATTTCCTATTATCTTTGTTTATTTTTAGTAATTCCGTTGGGTACGCAGACAAAGACTATATATTAGTGTTATCTTTATGGTTAGCATCATCCATGTTCTGTTTGCAGTGATAAGGTAATTTCAGTTGTTGCTAAAACTTGTTCTGGTGTTACTTCAATAACCCACATCGTATTTAGAGTATTACATTGTATAACAATTTTTCTTTAATTTCGATGTATTGGTAACCTCCCATTTAGGTTTCCATTGTTACGTAACTCTTAGGACTTAGATTATGGATTGTTCACTTGCAAACGTTATAGCTTCAATAATTTATGTTCAGGCTAACTTTAATTACCTGTGCACATTAAAATGTATGTACTATTTTCTGGTGTTAGCACGGTAACATGTCCTTGTTTCATGTCTTCAAAGAGATGTATTACGAAATCTCATAATTAGCAGATTTTTAATGGTACTGGCCTTCAAGGCTTACTGTAGTAATTTCGAAAATAATTAAATAAAATGCTTTTCGTAGCTTTGTAACATGAGGCATACTATTTCGCAACTGGATGTAATTTATGAATATTCGGGATAGCTTTATTAAATTTAATTAAAATTCGTTATCTCCAAGCAAACGTCCATAAAATTAATTTTAATTTGCCGGCAGACTTCAGCTATTATATTTTAAGGATGAACATTATTGTTTTCCATGTTTTGCTTTGAATAAACTGAATAAATTGGACGAATAAATGCGTGAGAATGAGATCAATTTATACAGGGTGTCCTACGACGTGAGGTCACTGCTTCATATATGTAATTCTAATAAAGTTATGCCCTACCGTAAACCGTTTTCAAAATGCAGAGTGTTAAACTATTATTTATTAAATAATTACAATTTCAGAAAAGCCAATATTTATTTTTATTTTAGGTTAAATTCACTATAAAAATTGTTCAAAATGGCTACCGTTGCTTTCGAGATACATTCTGGCACTTCTTAAGAGAGGTCTGGCTGCGCTACGTAACATATCATTGCTATTTCGAATTAGTTCTGCTGCCTCAAAAATGCATCTCTTAATCTTCAACAATATCTGATGGTGTTTGATATACCATATTTTTCATATGACCCCACAAATAATAATCTAAACAAGTTAAGTCCGAAGATCTTCACGTCCTTCAAAAAGTTGATTCAAAAATTGCCTTCCACGTAACGCAAACTGCGCAGGGGCACCATTGTGCTGGTACCACATAGCATGTCTGATCGCCAGAGGTACATCATCTAACAATTCTACCAAATGATCTTCTAGAAACTTTAAATATCTGTCGGCGTTTAAATTGTACAAAAAAATGAATGGACTTCTCCTACACGTAGGTGAAGTACTGACCTCACGTCATGGCACACGAATTCGAGTTTGGAGAACATTAAATCATGGTTTATATCCATTTCATATCCAGCCTGTTCAAACGCTCTTACCTACAAATTTCGCTAGTCGTATGGAATTTTGCCACGGGATCATTCAATCATCTACATAATAGAGTTTTATTGCCGGATGCGGAAACATTTACAAGGAATGAATTAATGAACAGAAAGAACAGCCATTCTTGGCATTTGGAGAATCCACAAGAAATCGCAGTGTCAAATTATCAACATAGGTTTTCGGTGAATATCTGGTGTGGAATTATTGATAACAGGCTCATTGGTCCATTCGTTTTTGAAAAACATTTAACCACCGACAGATATTTAAATTTTCTAAACGATCATTTGGGAGGATTATTAGATGATGTCCCTCTGGTGAGACATAACATGTAGTACCAACACGATGGTGCCCTTTGCGTTACTTGTAAGACAATTTTTGAATCAACGGCTTGAAGGACGTTTAATTGGCAGAGGAGAACAACACCTCTGACCCCCAAGACCCCTGGACTTAACTTATTTAGATTATTATTTGTGAGGCCATATGAAAAATGTGGTATACCAAACACCATCAGAGACTGTTGAAGATCTTAGGAGAGGAGATAGGACATTTAAACACGCGACACATAATCATAGGTCATTTAATCACAGACAGTTTAAACACGCCGACAGTTAATCACACGGTCATTTAAGCACACAGACATTTAAACACTGAGACACATAATCACAAGGACATAAAAACACATAGTCACATTGTGTTTGAAGTGAACTCTTATCTTACTTTCATATGAAAAAAAAAATTATAGGCAGGTTTTAGTTGATCGCAAACATGGTAATATGTGAAACAAAGTTCGTTTGAATTAGATAAGAGACACAACATTTTTTCTGCACGTAATCTACAGTTTCATTAAATATGATCCTTAACGTTAAGCAACTTATCTTAAGTTATGTATATATATATATATATATATATATATATATATATGTTATATATTATGTGTATAATTATTATTTATATTCATTAATTGCAATAAAGCTGCATTTACCATAATTTTTTTATTTTAGTTTCACTGCAGAGAGAGAAGAAGAATTCAAATACAATGTTTATAAACGCCAGTGACACTATGAGATAATATGTCCCAGTGATTATCTGCTTCAGTGTTTAAATGTCTATGTGTTTAAATGCCCGTGTGATTAAGTGTCGGCATCTTCAACTGTCCGTGATTAAATGACCTATGATTATATGTCGCGTGTTTAAGTGTTCGGACACCCTTAGGAGACGAATTTTTGAGGCAGCAAAACTAATTCGGAATAACAATGGTATGCTGCCTAGGGTAACCAGATCTTTCTTAAGAAGAGCCAGAATGTGTTTCAAGCATTATTTTGAACAATCTTTATAGTGAATTTAAACTAAAATAAAAATAAACCTTGGCTTTTCTAAAATTGTAATTATTTAATAAATAATAATTTAACACTCTGTATTTTGAAAACGGTTTACTTCTGGGCATATCCTTATTACAATTTTTAATTATATTTGGTCTAAAGATTACGAACACGAAGTAGTGACCTCACGTCATGGGGCGTGACAAGTACGACAACGAAACTTTTACATCGCTAAAGGATTTATACAGGGTGGCCCACCGAAAACGAAACAGGCATGTTTTGTGACACTAAAGCTCAATTCGAAAAACGCTAGAACATGTCAAATTACGATTCTCATAATTGGCCAGGGGATATGTAATACGACTATATTCGTTTACCTATCTTCAACCCCAACACTGGGGTGACTTCACCTTAAAAAGTTCAAATGGCAACGGCTATCAAAGAACACACCATTTGAAAGCTCGATGAATTTGCTTTACAGTAGCGTTTTTATTTTTGGATTGAGAGCATTCTATGCGCGAAAAACCAGACGAAAGTTTCAGGGTAGTAAATTTTCGATATTTTTGAAAGCTCCGCCAGCGGCCATACATTAATGAAAATGTCGTCGCACATTCTGAAGTATTTGTGGAATGATTAGACGGCATTCGTTAATTAATTTTACAAAACAAATTAGGTTGAGTTGCGTAAATGTTACTTGTTAAATGACCCCACAAAAATAAATCTAGCGGAGATAGTTCATACGACTTTGTGGTCCATTCAATAGTGTCTCTTCATCCAGTTTATTGACCCGGATACCTACTATCCAAATACTGTCGAACAACCAGTGCATAATGCAGAGGAGCTCCATCGTGTTGGAATATCAAATGACATTCCATTACGTCGACGATCATTTGATCTTCGTCCTCTGTAGTATCAATTAACATTGAATCAATGTTATCTGTTAACAATTCCCAGTACATCTGTCCACTCAAATTATTAGGTAAGAAAAAAGGATCAACCAAAAGTTCCGGCAGAAACACTTAATTTTTCAGGGTGTTGTGTATGTATGTTGTGAAATATCCCCGGATTAGAGTCTGATCAATAGCGATTATCTGTACCATTTACAGAAAAAGTACATTTGCGGGAAAAACACAGGTTTGAAGAAAGTTTGGATTATTTATCGCCTATTTACTTGTATTAACAGCAGTCAAAGTAATCTTCATCGAAGTCTTGTAGCAAAGGAATCTTATACGGATAAAATTTGTGGTGTTTCAAAATTCGTTGAATACTGGTTCGAATAACCCCGATGCAATAGCCATTTGCATTGTACTCAACGTAGGATCGACAACAATGCGGTGCAAAATCGCGACGCATTTCTTACTGCTTCTTTTAATTTTGCGGTAGACCCGGTCTCCCCAAAATGTTCTCGCTCATTCCAAGACATACTTGCGATTCGCATGCTTATCTGGATGTTGCTGGTTGAACAATTCGGCCCTTCGATTGACACATTGATTGTTTCCCAAGAAAAACGCTATCATTTCAACTCTTTCTGAAATCGAATAAACCACTTTATCAAAGAAAACAACGGCAACTACAAAAGACGGCGTGACGGTTATGTAAAAAAACATTTAAATGTTTACGCCAACGTATAGTCTACCAACGCCGTTCCATAAATGTTCTAGAACATTTCCTACGCTGACATTTTAGAATTCATTTCCCCGGGAACTAACGTTCGGAATGCGATAATAAAAGCACTACTGTATAGGAAATTCATCAAGCTGTGTGTTACATGTTCCCTTGGCAAATTAATTTAACGTGTTTTTCGAAGAATTGGGAGATAGTGTCATAAAACTTGCCTGCTTCGATTTCGGTGGGACACCCTGTATTTTGACCACATGATTTGTTTGCACATTTTTTTTCAAAAACGTAGAGTACTATACGTTTTAAAACACATTGGTATTGCCTGTGGTTTACACGTCGCCATTGTTATAAATAATACAAACGTTACGTAGAGGTAGATAAAATTCTTGTAAAATTTATTGCTACTTCGTAATCACAAAGATAAGACAGTTTAATTATCTCAATAATCTCACGGCAAGGACGATTCAAGTATTTTTCACGGAAGTTTTTTTTGTAGAATCAGGTGCGAAGGAATGTGTCGTTAAAAAAATAGAAAAACAATAATAAATTACTAGGAAACGATAAGCCAAATCCTGATAAATTAGAGATAACTGTTAGATTATGTCTATGTGCTTCTGTTTTGCGCTGGGCAACGTGTTTAGCGAATAAAATTATTGCAATGCTTATGTACTTGTGGATAAAATCTAATCTGGGATTGCGCACCATTTACTTTTTTGTAAAGTGGTATTTCCGTACAATTTGTTAAAAACTGCAAGATTCTGTATACGCAGGAAGGTACCGTTTAACGCCAGTGGGTAAAATAATACGATTATGAATAAATTAGAAGATCATTATCGAAATATATGCTATCAACGGGTAATTACTCTGGTTTATAAACAAACACAGCTCAAAATAAAAACATGGAACTAAAAGACAGTTTTCCATATTTTTAAGACCTTACATAGTTAAAGGCTCACATTTAATTAATTTCCAATTTCAATTGAGATTTTTTAGAAAGGTATATGTGCTTTGTAATTAATTTAGCGTAAATAAGACATATAATAGTTTTAGTTTTATAACATACTTAAATACTTTCTTAGGAAAAAGACCAGAACTAAAAATGTATACAAACTTAGCAATCACTGTAATTTAAAAAAAGGTTAGGATAGTATCGCGATATATGTATATTATTTGTTCACGATAATTTTGCGTGCCGCACATCAGTGATTAATATATAAATTATATTAAGCTGCACGTTTTGATAATAATAATATTGGTGGTTGGTCTGCGAGGCCAGAGGTCACAGCTTCCGTGTCCTTGATCTCACATTCGGGTGTCGCGTGTCAAATTCACGACATGTGGTAATCATCACGCATTAGTCAACCGCATTATTAATTATTATATATATATAATATATTATATATATATTAATTTATTCGAACGCAGATCCAATTATTTAAAACGACTAGGTAGGTTGTCCGCCAGATGTTGAGTCAGGAATATGAATACCCAATCTTCCACACCGGAGCCCAGTGTTCTAACCATTAAACCACATTGTACGTTTTATTACTACTAATGTTATTAACATTGAACTAAGTACCTGCGATTTTATTGAGAGGTTAATATTGTAATTGTGAACTACGTAGGCCTCGGTGGCCTAGTGGCCCACTTGTCTATGGAATGCGGGTTCGATCCTGACTGAGGTCGGTGAGATTTCTCTGGCGGGGAAAAACTGAAAGTGCATCTTCTGGCGGATAAGAAGTAAAGCCGTAAGTCCCGTGCCACAGCAAAGCATAACACATTACAAATCACTACTGGGGTTAGAACCCCAGATAGGCAAAATTCATAGCAAGGGTGTACAATAAGCCAATAATGGCTGCAATGCATAGAGATCCTTGTAAAACCACATGCTAGATCTCGCAAAAGTAAACAAAAAATATTGTAAAAGTATGAAAATAATCCTACTAACATCCTGTTTGGTGTTATAAATTATAGCCTCAATTTTCTAAACTAAACAACATTTTACACAGCCATATTAATTACCCACCCAAGTAAGTGTATCAGATCTCCAAACGATCCCTTTTGGCAAAATAATCGTTCATCATTGTCATCGACAGCCTTTTTGTCCCACTGCTGGGCATCGGCCTCTTCTCTGTCACGTATTTCTCCTCAGCACTAAGGTAGAAACACAGGGGACCTACAGTTTAACGTCGAATCCGAACGACAGAAGTTCCAGCGAAAGTTTTTAGCATTAAAATCCCACGGTTGCAAGCCGGGTTGGGAAATTTTGTGTGGCCACCAAACGTTACTGCGTTCCAATTAATAATCCAAGTGCAGCACAACTTGTAAATTTATTAATACCAAATTAACAAAATTTAGAACACACTAATTGAGTCTATGGGCTACGCTCTACGCTTTGTTTAGTAGCTTCTTACAAAACTATAAATAAGCTGTAAGAGTTTTTATAAACAGCCACTAGGTGGCGCTATTGAGATGTGCCATTACTATTTTCCTAAAACTTGACATTTGTTATTGTGAAAACAGTGGCAGCTCAGAAATTGACCGAGTAGTTTGTTTACAGTGAGCGTTTAAAAAAAGCAATTTTGTGCAAAAATGGAAATTTCACGTGAAGGTTTTCATTTGATGATTTTTTATGATTTTATTAAAGACCTAATTCAACAACAATGCATAGAATCGCTTCGTTCAGCTTTTGGTAATGAAGGACTATCAGAAAAGACTACAACTGCTGTGCTGTGCTGTGCGCAACATGATTGAAGGAGATCGGCATGTGACTTACAGGGAGATAGAAGCATTCTTAGGCATACCGAGGACTGTAGTACATTCGATTTTGCATGACCATTTAGCTGTGAAAAAGATCTGTTCCCGATGGATTCCGCATAATTTGACCAAAGCTCAAAAAAAGACGAATGTTAATTGGTGTAAGGAAATGCTCAAAAACTTCGACCGAGGGTCTGCAAAATCCGTATACAATATCGTAACAGGTGACGAAACTTGGATATATTAGTATGAACCAGAAACTAAGCAACAATCCACTGTTGATGAACAAGATTAACTGAATCCCACAAAAGTTGTTCGTTCACGAAGCACTTCCAAGAAACTGATTGCTTGTTTCTTCGGTAGTAGTGGACATGTCGCAAACATTCGTTTATAGGATCGATGAACAGTTAACATTGAATGGTATATAACAATTTGTTTGCCAGAAGTCATCGACTAAATCAGGAAAAACAACCAAAAACGTCATATCGTTCTCCATCATGACAATGCCAGCTCTCAAATAGCATGTCAGACAGTTGATTATTTGAAGGAGAAAAACATCGAATTAGTGTCGCATTGTCTGTATTCACCTGATTTATTGCCTAACGACTTCCTTATGTTCCCGAATGTCAAACAAAAAATGCGTGGACAGCGATTTTCATCACCTCAAGGAGCTATTGAAGCCTTCAGAAACCATGTTTTTGAGATACCAACTTCAGAGTGGAAAAAATGTTTCGAAAATTGGTTTGAACGCATGAAAAAGTGTATAATTTTTTCTTTCCCAGTTTTCGTAATATTTTAAAAGTCTGTCCTGGTACAACTAAATTTAAAAAGTGATGTAAAATTAACTGGAAGTTTTGACACATGTTCTGACACGTCAGATTATGAATGTTCAATTCTACCATAACAATTCTGATCGATGCAATTTAATTCAAAATTTGAATAAATGTAGTAATGGTAGTAAGTTTTACAATATAAACTAAATCGTTCTCTATAATTATATCACAGTCACCGTTTTGTAAACAAATCAATCAGGTACATCGGTTAAAGCGTCCTCTTCTTTAACCACACGTTTCAGCTTCATAGATTAGCACTAGTAGTATACATCCATATATCATTTTTTTAATTTGGTTGGGATATTTCCTTTAAAGATATAATGCGGTTTGCCGAACTCTAACCATCCAAGACTTATTCTCCTTTGTAATTTTAGAATTATATAATCAGTAAAACGATGACAATACCAGTATTACAATATGAAAGCGAAGCTTGGGTTTTGAAAGAAGAAATTCAAAATAGAATTACAAAACCAGAAATTGAGTGTTCAAATAGGGTAGAAGGTATAACAATATTTCATCGAATAAGAACTGACTACATCAGAGAAATTCTAAACGCCGAATCCGCAGACGACAAAATATTAGAATACACACAAAACTGGATGTCACTTTTGAATAGGATGGATGAGACCAGAATACCAAGGAAAGCCTAAAAATATAGACCAATAGGCAGAAGAAGTCTAGGGCAATCTAGAAACGTTGGCAAAGCGGAATAGATTTGGAACCTAAACCATGATGATGATGATAATCAGTAAGTGAAACGTGAATTATTTATTTTTAAGTGTTCGCCGTCTATGTTTATTACTTATCGGTGACCGTTTACCTATCTAAGCACATCTTCTAATATTACAGTAAAAAGTTAAGGTGACATTGTACCACCAAACTTAAAACCCCTGGTTAATTCTACGGTGATATGCTTTGTAAATGTGCGTTACTGCTAACTAAGCATGCAAACGTTTATTGGTTTTCAATAAGATGTGGTCACAGCGATGTTACGTTTATTCAAATCCTTTGAGATTGATTTGTCGAAGGTAATTGGATATGCAAAAATTTAAAATACCTTATTAAAACGCAATTTGCTTATTTGAGCAGAAAATTGATGCAAATATGTACGAATAAGCACCTCAAGCGTTTTCGTTAACGAAATAGCTGAGACAGGTACAAACGGCAGACAACCAATGATCGTATATAGATTATTTTTAATTCTTAATACAGTCGAACCCTGAAAAGTCAAAGTTGAGGGGAAACCAAAATAATTTGAGTTGTCGAAAATTCGAGTTATCAAAAATATATCAAGAATTACATACATATTTAATCTTTATTGACATGTCGCCGCCAAAAGTGAAAATGGTCATTGACCGGAAGACTGCATAAATAATGAGGTAAATATCCGCAATTATTTCTGAAAAATTTACCTTCGACTTACAGAGATATTTATTATTTATGTTTATGTACTAAGTAATAGCAAACCTAGCCTTGGAAATTATAAAAAGCTTTGACTTATCAAAAAAATCGACTTATTGAAATTCGAGTTATCGATATAAAAATATGAATAATGGGTTCAGTAATAAAAAAATTTGATAGAGAGAGATTCGAGTTAGCAAGGTTAGACTATATTTTATAAAATTAAATAAACTGATCCAAAGTTCTTGCAATGTATTGTTCTAATGTTTTTAAAATTATTAAACCATTGTATATTTTTCAAGTTCTAATTAAACACGGAATATTTTAATTTTTTATTTTCATATTTTTTCTAAAAACTGTTAGGCAGCAAGGGGCAGTGTCGTTGGTAGCTAGAAGTAAGCTTGCATATCTTAGTCGTAATGACTAATTAATGGCGTTTGCAAACCTACTAACTGATTGTGATACGATTATACTCTAAGCTGAGGTAAGGTGTGAGTTTAGTGTTACCACTTATGTGTGTTTATACATATATGTAAAGATGGGCTGCAATGGCAATATCAGCTAATATAAGCAGTGGCCTCCCTGACGAATCAGTATTACCCTAACAATGAATGGGGGAGGTAGTCAGCTGGCAAAGGTAGCCTCGTGAAGGCGCCTAGTTTGAATTATTATTATTACTATGAATGCCAGGAGGACATCGGCTGACTTTTACGCGGGGGAAAGGTGGGTAATTATACTTTCCCTTTCGCATGTGGGGCTGACGGGGAATGTCCCCGTGCGACTCCCTGTGAAGTGTGAAGAGTGTCTGGCTAGACATGGTCCAGTCGCAAAGTTCCCTCTGGAGGATTGGTGCGCCAAAAGATATGCATAATTGTAGTAATTACTCTACGATTACGAATCGCTGCGGCCACAGCAGCTAGCTGGCAGTTGAGCATCCGTATCCTGTTCGAATCCTAATACAGGGGCAGGCGGCTAGAGGACCCCCGATGCCTTATATTTATTGATAGATCACTAAGTGTGTTTTATTACCTGTTGCCTGTCCCCGCCGGTGTGTCTGATCGCATCTGCTGTTTCTTTACGCACGAACTGCGTAAATGAAATGCAGAAGCGTATTTAAATTTAAAATAAAGTAGTTTTATTCGTCCCCCGCACGGTCGACCCTAACAAAACATCTAAACTAGATGGTATATCAATCAATATTTAACAAAATCTTTCGACATTTCTTCTTAGTTTTATAAAAAATATCTTCCTTATATTATATTTACATAATAAAGCCAAATATTGTAAATATTAGAAACAAATTAACATATTCTAATTTTGGATAATCGTGTATACATTTCCAAGATATGTTGCGGTTGAATCGTTGATTATTAATTATTTGTAGTGAAAGTATTGTAAATTACCATACAAGTTTAAATTTGTAAAGAAGTAACTGTGGTTAATAGCTTTGCATTGCTTTTATGTAACATGCATTATGTTTTCCTTACTTGGGTTTTATTTATTATATACTTTACGTTTAGTGATGACATTCCTATAATGTTA
>JABXWE010043840.1:0-14575 GCA_014611495.1 Limonius californicus | reverse complement strand
AAGGCCAGCGGCTTGCTCAGAGGAGTAGGGAGGGTTCGTAAAATTTTCTTATAGAGAAAATGCTTCAAGTTGTGTACAGGGCGAGTCAGAATAAGTGGGCGCCACCTTCCAAAATCCAGCTGGTTTTGTAGGTCCTCGCGGAAGGTCGAGAAACCAGCAGCTCACGTGTATGGAACCTACCTTTACTTGTGCCTTCGCCTGTATAATTAAAGCTTGCAAAATCCTTACACAGCAAGTACAAAAGACACAATAAGACACAGTAAACTTTAAAACACATATAATGATATGAATCTTGGTTAAAATATGACAAGTTTAACACCAAAAATCCGAATTACAGGATCTTAATTCCTGAGCACTCAGAGAATAAAACTTGCCGTCGTTGACACACAATATTTATGTTAAAATGACTGTGTGGGTCAAAGGCGTAAAGTTTACAGGAAATGATAGCCTAAAATTAGCGTCGGTACATAATTAATGCAAAACAAACAGTGGCTTCAGGTCACTGTTAATATTTCTTTCCACAAGCACAAAACTTGGTAGTTTTTACCTTTCGTGGATGAGAAGGCTTCGCACAAGATCAAGGTGTCGAATCGAATCCATGTAGAAACGGGAAGAAAGGAGTGGTTGATCCTGGGAGATGTTGACTTCGGCGATGCCAGACAGGGCTATATCCGAATAATCGAGGAGATCAACCCCCTGAGCTGCTCTATTTGATGGGGAGCAAACTGCTGTCAACGATGTCAGCAAAATTCTCGAGAACGACGGAGCGAACCAAAAACCAGGCACAGCACTTGTACGATTTATTTATTTCTTTATTTCCCTTTAACCTCACAAAGATCCGAACTAAGTTCGCAGGAACAATTATAAACTTTAATTGTCCAAAACCAAGGCGACCATTTTGCTATCACTTTTCTATAAATCCGACATTAATAAGTCGAGGATCTTCTGCACTACAGCAAAACACGATACGGTAAATCGTAAAAAAAAATAGCAATACGCCGCGAGGAAAAAAGGGAACGCTCTCCAGAGCTCAACCGTCGTTTTCGGAAGTCTGGCTTTCACTCCAAAAAAACATTTACGGGCCTCGACCGATGTTGTTTTCAAGGACCCGGAGTGGCGGAGGTCTAAATGCCAACTGAATCAAAATGCTATGGGAATCTCACGTCTCCCCTCAAAATTGCACAACATGACGAAATCATATGGAAGAAGTTCGAGAAGGAATTTTGTTTTTGACGCTCGGAATTCCCAGAAGCGTTCAAGGTTTAGCACGAAAGAAAAACAGGAGCTTGCGATTAACACAAAGAGCTATTGACACAATTTGAACTACGAAAGACAAAACAAAATACCGAAAATAGTAACCCAAAATAAGAATTTAATTTAGAACAGCGATATTAATTCCAACGAAGCGGCAAATGAAATTACGGAATTACCAAAGTGTGCGGCAAATTTAAAAATCACATAACAAGCTCAGGTTATTGTTACGGGCCTAGCTTTTCCGACGACCCGTAACCAGCTTGATGGAAAAGGGCCTACAGCTTAGCTCAGAGGAGTAGGGGGAGTTCGTGAAAATGGGAGAAAATCTTTAGTTGTGTACAGGGTAAGTCAGAATAAGTGGGCGCCACCTTCCAAATCCAGCTGTTTGTAGGTCCTCGTGGAAGGCCGAGAAGCCAACAGCTTACGGGAATGGAACCTACCTTTATTGTGCCTCCTCCTATATATTTGGAGCTTGCAAAATTTTTACACAAACAAATACAGAGTACACAAAAATAAAAGAGGCAGTAACTTTTAAAACACATATAATGAAATTATTGGTAGGGCGATACAAAACGAAAAGACAGGAAATGGCATTTTTATGAGTTTACAACTATTTGAACGTCCAAAAAAACCACAAAACTCGCCGCCGTTGACGCACAATATTTATGATATTTTAATGAATCTGTGTGGCCAATGGCGTAGAGTTTACAGGAAAAATACCGTACTAATATCTTTTACAATCAACAATGACTAAATGGCAATTGAAGATCGCTTTTAGGTTGCATAAAACAAACAAGTCCAATATCGTGGAAGTTTGCAAGTTTGCGCGAGGAAATAAAATAAGGTTTCTTTTTACACTGCACAACAAAAAAACTGGTTCTTTACCTTGAAGTTCGGAGAAGGCAGGCACAATTCCGGCGATTTCCGGTTGCAGGGCCAACAGAGAAGGAAGCGTGCGGCGCAGCGTGAGGACGAAATGTAGCTATTACGTCCCTGTAGAGTGCCAAGTTGCTTCCAACTAGGTCAGTTCACGTGGAGACAGAAGCGAGACTTTTTCGGACGACGGGAACGAACCAAATTCCAGCAAAACACTTGCACGATTTCCTTTTTTTTCTTTTCACATCACAAAAGATCCGAACTGAATCGACAGGAGCAATTATCTTCAATTGTCCAACACCAAAGCGAACATTCTGCTATTAATTATATATCCGAGTAAATCGATTTAATTTTGCTCTACAGCAAACAATAATACGGTAAAATTTAAAGTAGCAAAAAGCGTCGTGATAGAGAAGAAAACGATATTCGAAGTTACGTCCGTCTATCTTAAGGGTCTAGCTTCGACTGACTTAAAAATGCAACGGGAATCTCCACTCTCCCCCAAAATTGCACCATATTTTGACATATGATGAAATGTTCTAGAAAGATTTTTACCACGTGTGGCCTTCGGGGAGAAGCCGAAAACAATTTCTGAGTACTAGCACTGTTTAGCAACGGCGAAAATATCTTACAAAGAAAAACCTTGAACAACTCTGGGACTTCCTTGGGTCATAAATTAATTATTTCAAGACGGAAAACACCAACAAGCTTAACAATGCTCAATTCTTCCAAGACGCAATGTAACCAAAACTGTATCCAATATACAAACGGCAATTAAAATAGCGTTAACAATTCTTACGAAGCGGCAAACAAATTAAGAAATTGATTCATATAAAGCGGCGAATTTTGAAATTAACATAACATTATATAATCCTAAATAAAATAGTACATTTTTTAAAATTCAGGGCTGCTGTGGAGAAAAGGTTCTTCAAAGCATTTTTACATCAATTCACTATAAATAGCTGTTTGTTTTCTTTGCCCAATTTTTATAAAGTTCATTGTTTTGGAAAGCTAAGAGTCCAAGCTTGATTTCTACTAAAAAATATATAGTTGAGTGTGAAAAGTGGATGAAATCTAACCCAGATGTCACAAAAATTGGAGTAAAAATTTATAAATTACCTGACAGTATTTAAATTCTCATGTATACTCTACACTCTGTTAAATATGTCTTTGACAAAAAATTTTGAAAAAATTGACCTTTTTTTGGTAACCGAAATACCATTTCAGAAGCTACAAAAACGCTTAGGTTAACAATCTCGTTATATACCATAATATACAATATTTTAAATCAATGTATTCTCCTCTGGGTCAGATTTCATCTACTTTTCACAGTCAAATTGTACAGACTAATTGATAGGATGAAATTAACTTTGGACTATAAGCTTCCTAAAACAGTACATTTTATCAAAATCGGAGAAGAAGTAAAAACAGTATTTACATTTTAGTGAATTGATGTAGAAAGCTTCGAAGCCCCATACTTCTGTAGTGCTACCAAATGTTAAAAAATTTTACTGGGTGATTTAGGAGTTAAATAGCCACAACTATACGTAGTTAAAGTGTTTCGCCCTATATAGTAAAAAGTATGGGAGAGAGTACACATTCTTGACGTATTCCATTGTCAATGTTTAAATCTTCGTATAACTGGTGCTGAAGCCTTTGAGTCTTTATACAGGTTCGCGATGATGCGCATATCGTTATCATCTACTACTGATCTCCAGGGACGATCTTAGCAGTTTACTATTTGCAGAATTTTTCATAATATGAACAATAATCACAACTTTTTTGAGGATTATTAACATTTTGGATAAACAGATTTCAATTAAATTAATTATATACGTAATCTTTCTAACACTACTCCTCTATACCCCAAACAGCACATACAATTTACAAACATTTATTTTATTAAAATCGTGTATATAATTGATGGTCGATATTTATAAACTATGGCATCATTATTACAAATACTATACGGCCGGTCAGCTCTGATTTCAAATTCATTTAAGGGCGGCTAGATTATTTTTGCACCTGGGCGGTCAGCAACGTCTCTTTCAATTTTCTATCAGTTTGACATGCATATTATTCATTAAATAATTAATATAAAGCCAAATTTGACAAGGCAGAAGACACTCTCGTGTGTCCTTATCCCAAAAATTGTATAAAATAATATTTGTGCTTCATTCGTAAACTGCCAATAATAGAGTTATTCTGAAAATTTAAAATTCAAGCTTTTAGCACTCCTTTTGAACATCCAACAGAATTCATAATACGGCGAATATTCCAGATATGATTTTGCTTGCAAAATAAGACAACAGCGTTGCTGTGAGTAATGTCTAGCGTACGTAAAATAACAATATCACAGAGTGAAATTATAAACTTTTATACGTAGAAAAATGTTATCAGTTAATGCCGCTGGCTGAAAAACATACTTTAAAATGTTTGCATATTCAGCGCTCTATTACACAGCATATTTCATGGGGATCTGTTATAGCTTGCATATTTTAAATTGTTAACGACCACATACATTTTGCATCATAATTTAGTTCGCTAGAGAAACCAAAAAAATAATTCGCAACAACCCCACCTACGTGTAAAACGCAAACAACCGTGCTCGAGCCGTAAAAAACCAAACCAACTTAAATTTTTATAATCGCAAATGCATTCCCTGCATTAATACGCCGACTTCTCAGAAATTATGCATTCTGCTCACTCTTTAATTATCTGCTACTGTTTTTTCTGTACGGCAAACAACACCACTGCAATTAAAATATTATCCCCACATGCAAGCCTTTAATGCATATTAATAACGGGCTTTATATCACATACACTCACCGTAATCGGAGTAGGATCTGTGATCGGTTGTATGTTAATGGATGGAGAATTAGAGGCTACGTGAAAAAGTTAATGAAAAAACAAGCATTACGTGCAAGATCTTTGATCGAAAATTATGTAACTTTTTCCGGACACTTTTGCTTCGTGAGTCTATATAGGTAATAATGAGACTCGACGTCTGAGCACTTTGGAAGCAAAGCTAATATTTTACTGCGTCACTTCGGTGCTGCCAAATTAAATCAGCAGAGAAGCTGAAATTTCTGTATTAAATGAGTAGAAATACTTGTACTTTTATGCTTTTTAAATTTTACTTGATACATATTTAAACATCTTGAGTTTAAAAAAATGTCAATCCTCTGGGGACGCATTATAAAATACCCTGCGAAATTGTGAACCAACTGTAATAGGTTTTGTTGAGAATACACAGCAAACTAGGTTCTGGAACATAAATCAACAGATGAGTTATAAAGTCCCAACCATTTCGCGAGTAAATATTTAATCGTAGTTAGCGAAATCTCGTTCACAAACTAATATTACAGTACTACTTTGTGGGATTTCGGTTCTTTGCGAATAGAATGGGCGGATGTAGACGGTTCGAAACCCACATACACATTGTAATATTCTGTAGTGGTGCTTTGTTAAGAGCTGAAATAAACTTCTCTTATATAATTTACACAAGCACTGCCGTGCTCCATATTGCAAACGAACGCGTATGGCAGAGATTTTATTGGAGATTTTATACGGTTAGTTTTAACTATAATTTGCTGTTTCAGCTCGCTCTAATTTAACCCCGCGACGTTATAATCCGAAGTAAGGAAACGCGACGGCGCTCGAGATTTTAGAAAAAGTAAGAGCACGCGAGCAAGAAAAATGAAATATTCCGATGTTCATTTGGCAAATGGAACTGCTGGGCTAAAACTACCCTTTGCCGAGGGCGGTGTACAAAGAGCGACATAAAAGCTCCCGTTTTATTCCCGGCACAGTATTATTTGTGAATCAAAATCACACCGCGTTATTGTTTTGAACCGTCGGTGTGTGCACGTATGCTCCCTTTACTTTCTGCTTTTATTTCATTTCATTAAAGATTTTAAAAAAGTATGCTTTTTTCATCATGAAAGGGACAAATTCGTAAAATACTAATGATTTTATACTACCACACCGCATAAATACTCTTTAATTCTGAAAATATCCCTTTAATAATTCAAGAAAATTGACAGTTAAACACACTTCCTTCAAATTCTTCTAGATATCCACTCTTATGAACAAATACAGCTAGGAAAAATTTTGTCAAACAAAAATTTAGCAATTTTCCTAGTTCTCTCTACAGCCCCATCTGGACCATGGCCTCCTTCATCTTTCGCATCCATTCTTCTCTCTGTCTTGCTCCGGTTTTCCAGTTTTTAACATTAAGTATTTTACGTGCGTCTTCTTCTACGTTATCCACCTATTTTTGTCTTGGCCTTCCTCTTGTTCTCCTTTCTTCCATTTTCCCTTGGTACTCTACTGTCATCCATTCGCTCTACATCCTCAGCCCACTTCAATCTTAACAGTTTTGCGAATTCGACTATGTTTGCCTCTTTATACAGTTGTTTCAGTTCAAAATTATATCGTATCCTCCACAGACCATCTTCTTGTACCGGTCCCAAAATTCTTCGTAATATTATTCTTTCAAAGCGTAATAGCATCTCTTCATCTCCCTTTGTCATTGTCCATGTCTGACATTAATATGTTACAATCGGTGTAATTAGCGATCTATATCTTTAGTTTAGTTGTTCTTGGTACATATGTAGCTCTAAAGATTTGTAATAGTGAAAAGTATATCCTATTACCAGCTGTAACGGGCATTTGAATTTCTTGTTTACTTCTATTTTCGCTATTTTTTGGGCTCCCAGGTATTTAATTTGCTGGACTACTTCCAAGTTTTTAACTTCTACCGTGAAATTTTGTCCCATCCTTCTTACTGGTTTTACTGCTTACATGTTTGTTTTCTGTTAATTGAATTGTAATCGTAGCCTTTGTACTTGTGGTTCTATTTTCCTGTATATTGTTTTAGTTTCCCTTTCTAATTTCGTTACCAATACGTTTAGGTCATCCACATATCCAATTCCTTGGTATGATTTATTAATGATTGTGATGTTGGTAGTCTCCCTAATTACTTTTTCGAGAACGATGTTAAATAGGATTGGTGCTAGTCCGTCAACTTGTCTTACTCCTTTGGAGGTGGGAAACATCAAAGATAATCAGTCTATTTGTATCTTCATCCTGACTTTGGATTTTTCCATGGTCATTCTTGCGAGATGTATCAAGTTGATAGGAATGCCCAGTTTTTCCATGATGTTATACAGCTCTCTTCTGTCTATGCTATCACACGTTTCTCTGAAAACTATAAAGAGTTGGTATACTGGTATGTTGTATTCCCAAGCCTTTTCAAGTATTTGACGCGTAGTAAAAATTTGGTCAATCGTTGATCTGCCTTGTCTAAAACCGGCCTGGTATTCTCCTACTATTTCGTTTCCGTATATTCGTAACTACTTTATATGTGACGGATAACAGGGATATCCCACTGTAATTCCTGCAGTTGTATTTGTCCTCTGTCTTATATACGGAGCAAATTATTGGCGTGTCCCACCCTTCCGGCATTGTTTCGTTTTTTCATATTAGTCCCATTACCTCATGTATCTCCTTAGTTAGTGTGTCGCCCCCATGTTTTATTAGTTCGGTTGGTGCACCATCGATTCCTGGTGCTTTATCATTCTTCATCTTTAGTATAGCTACTGTTACTTCTTCTGGTGTGGGTTCTTTTATCTCTGGTGGGGCAGTCTGTCTGATTGTATGGGATATTTCTTTGTTCCTCCCCAATTGTGCAATTGTACAAAATGTTATTTCCATCGTTCCATTACTTCTCGTTCTTGGGTTATGTATTTTCCTTCTTCGTTCTTACATATTAATGTTCTGCGGTGGAAGTCTTCTTTGGTACTTTTGATGATATTTACAATCTCTTCGCCTCCTTCATTTCTCGTGCCTGTTCTATCTCCTCAATTTGTTTATCCAGGAATTCTGTTTTCTTTCTTCGTATCATATTCTTCTGATTCGTTTCTTGTTATTCTCCGTAACAATGTTTTCGTTGCTTCATTTCTTTTATTTATGGCTTCTGGCACCGCGTTGTTTTTGGTTCCTATTTTCCTAATTATTTCTTCGAAATATAGCGCCACCAGATATGAGCAAGAGAGTCAATTGATTAATAAATTATCCTTAGATATTTTTTAGAAATAGAGATTTTCTTTAAGATATTTTATTTCCTATCATATCCTGTGTAAGTGTGGTGGTAGATCAATTTGCAGAGCGCTCGCTTTCTGGCAAAACGTCAATTGTGGCTCCCTAGCATTTCCACGTCACGACTTATGCTGCAACCCACCACATACAATTTAATGTCAAAAACAAGATTTGACGTTAAACTGTAGATCCTCCGTGTTTCTACTTTAGTGAGGAGCAGCAAGTGTCAGAGAAGAAACCGGTGCCCAGCAATGGAACAATTCTTTGTTGTAGATATTTTGCTCTGGATTCAGATCTGTGGACTGCGCTGGCCAGAAAACCTTCTGATATACAAAATGCGTGTACACGTATAGATCCATGAATAACAGATGATTTCTTGTGGGAAAATATTCTTATATTCTGTATTCGTGTATTATACGTATACAGCTCGTCTAGGAGTGACAGAAGCAAGACGAACACTATGGCGCTGCAGGCACTTCAAGACTTACGCCCCTTCATATAGTGATGGAGGCTAGGAGAGCAGCTTACAGCTTACATGATCAAATGGGGCGTATAAGGGTCCTGTCGATGTTGGCTTATACTCATGTCATCTTCAATATGAAATGGATCGTATGCTTACCAGATACTTCAACACATCCTATAAAATTGTCTTCCCACTAGGAAAAACTGCAGCATCCATATCTGCTCCACAAATGGCTTTAAGACTCAGGTTGGTACAGGAGCATGTATCTATGGCGTATCACCAAGAGTAAAACTTTCGTTCTTTCTTAGTAAGTTCGCCACTGTTTTCCAGGCCGAAGTATACGCTACACTAGCCTGCACCTATGAAAACCAAGAAAGAGGCTTCACAAATAAACATATCTAAATCTTCTCGGATCATCAATCAGTTTTCCAAGCTCTTAAGCCCTGCAGAGTAACATCGGAGCAAGTACTTAAATGTCGCTTGATCTAATAAGGCTGTGCGAAAATAATGCAATGAAACTGCTGTGGGTACCAAGCGATAGCAACATTGACGATAATGGAGAGGCAGATCTACTAGCCAAACGGGGCTCTAATGGGTACCCGTGCGGACCAGTACCATTCCTCGGAATACCACAACGCAACGCAAAACTAGAAATGAAGAAGTGGGTGATAAACCGACCTTCTCGTGACTGGTCATCGCAACAGGGACCTAGGCAGGCTAAACTCTTGATTGGAGAGAGATCCCTACCAATATCCCAGAAGCTTCTAAAATACAACAATAAGCAAATCGGGACGCTGACAGGATTTTTAGCGGGCCACTTTCATCTCAAAAAACACTTACAAAGGATCGGTATCATTGATGATTCCATTTGCAGATTATGCCACGAAAGTGATTACTCTTCTCACATACTGTACCAATATCTCAGCCTCTTCAGGCTGTGGCACAAATATCTTGGGGTCGGAATACTGAAACCAAAGGATATACACCTCATTCGTTTCAACTAGTTGTTGGCATTCGCTGTGGACATTGAGCTATTTAGGGAAGAGCCTTAACATAGCCATAACCATCACACTAGATATTAGGAGTTGTGTTACTTTAAAGAGGCTATTCTTTCAAAACGATCCGCACGCAATATCTCATGACCCATTTAGGATAGTGCCGTAGTTAATTATTATACTATGGTGATAATATGTGCCCTATTCCGCAAGCTCATAACGGTTAATTAAATTTAAAAATGTATAATAGGTTTTCTTGGAGGATTCCATAAATCAATATCTGTGCATTTATCATGGAAATATATCCATGCCATACTGGTATTTCCTGCTACGCTGATTTTTCTAAGTCGACATAATTAAGTGTAATAGATGTTATAGTTGAGCACCATAAGTTTCTAGCTGAGCTCATATAATGCTTTCCGTTCTTAAGGAAGGATTTTCATCAGAATGTGAACTTCCAACAATTAAGCATTCCATCGTTGTTATGGTATACATTGCATGTTCATAAAAGAGTTATTTTTCAGGAAGATATTTCCCTTTGTTCTAATGCAAAACTGATTAAATCTTGATTGACGACCAATAAAGTTCATAGGGTAGACTGACAGAGCAATCCCCAGCTCTGAATCCAATAAGACCGTATGGCAAAAGATATCAGAAGCGAAGGAATTAATAGAATCTCTGATTCGCACTTAGTTTATTTGTAGTTCATAGAAGGAACTAGAAAACTGACGAAGTTCATGCCAAAAAAAAAAATGCGAAATAGTTATCAGTAGTTGGCCAATTTACTAGAATTGGTTTAATTTTAAAATGCTGTATAATGATGGAGGGGTGGTCGTGGGCTAGAGGTCAGCGCGTGAGACTTCTTCGTTGGAGATCTGGGATTCAAATCTCAGTACCGAAATATCGAATTTTTAACGATCGTTCTCTTTCGCAAGAAAATGGCAAAACAACGAGATATTCCGCCAGTAAATTTTCCCTAAAGTAGAAGTGTTTATACTTCCCGGGGTTCGGGGCTCTCGTTAAGCTGTAGGTCCTCTATGTTTATACTACTTTAAAACGCGCAACAGAGGCATCTTAGAGCAGATCGCTACGTCTCGTAAGAAACAGACCTATCAAAGAAGAAGAAGAAGGTAATGGTGGAGACTTCAATCTTAATTTAGATTTTATAAATATTGTGATCTACGTTTCTCTCTAATTCAAAATTATTATTTGATACGGCTAAAACACAGATACAACGGTTTTTAACAACACTGTAAATAAAAGCAATGGCATACAAAAATATTAAAGCAAACATTTAAACTAGAACGTTTTAAATAATTTAAATCATCTTATTTATACGAGTCATTAAACACGGCGCTGTATCGCTGCTTAGCTTGCTGCTGAAACCCTTAGTTATATTTATTTGGACCAAAACATATCGCACGGAATTCATAAATTGCTATGTCACTCTATATCATCTAAATCGTTCCATGAAATATTCTTGGCGCGAATTTCGAACACAAATTTGTTTCAGCACATTCGTACAACTCGCCAAAATTTGTTTTTGCAGAAGTAATACTGTGATAATAATTTAGCATGCAGCGTGGTTTTGAAAGACCTGCAGAAATGTAAATCTGCACTAGAACAACTTAGATACACGCCAGTAAGAATAAATAAATAAAATTGGTTTTGAAATTACTTTGAGAACTTCTCGAGTGGTCGCAAGAATTTAAATTTCTTATCGTCAAGGCGGGACTATTAATTCGTTAGGTGAAGTCTTAAGAGGAGGTTCACGTTAATTCTTTACCACGGCTATTTTTATAAAAACTGTGCTACAGAATACGCAGAACAAGCATCAAAGATTCTTAGTGTATGCAAAGAACGTGATGGAACAGTTCCGTATTTGCACTAAACATTTTTGTAAGGAATCGAGAAAAATTTCAATAGAAACTATTCCGCATAAAATAAAACAATAAACATCATATGGAAATACAGACTGATTTCCAAAAGAAGTTAATTAATCTAGCACTGGCGGATTAAGGTGTAGTGATTTTGAGATCTTCTAAGTTCTACTAACTATTTAATATCGTGCATACATACATAATCTATCCTTTTCACACTCGTAGGTGCAAATAAATTTAAACATGAACACGAAAACAGCTAAAATATATCGCACTAAATATACAAAGCCAGCTGGAAGCTGATTTCAGAAAAGGGTTGATTAAATATGAACTTTACATACCTACTTCTCTGTATGAAAATATTTTTCCTAAGATGTTTTGGAATTATCACGCAATGATAATTTTTCTTCAAGCCTATGTGTAATTTTTTGTGTTTAAGCTCTTTACTGTGTATTATAAGTAGTTCTTGGTACAAATGTTTCGGCGGCCTTAGTTGTAGGTGTCCATCCAGCCCACTACCCCGGCGCACAATGTCCCTGCACCTAAACTCCTCTAAGATCAAACGTCTCTGGGCCCAAATAGTTCTTCATACTAATGTTTTAGCGGTTGAAGTCTCCGTGCACAAGCGTCCATATAGCCAGACAACCTTCATGAAGTCGCCGATCTACTTTACTATCTAAGCGCCCAATATCCTCTGCAACCAAACGCCTCATCGCTTAGATGTTTTTAAGTCTTAATAGTTACTAGTACAAATATTTCTACAGTCGAAGTCCCTGTCCACCAGCGGTTATGCATCTAAACGACCTTATTTGAAAATATCCATCCACCTAGTTTTTCCAGCACCCAATGTTCCCTGCACCCAAAAGCTCGTACGCTCAAGTATCTCCAAATAGTTCTTACGTTTCAAGCATGAAGACTCTGTGCACAAACATCCGTATACTCAAAGAACCTTGTTTGAAGATGTCCATACATCCAACGGCGCCCAATGTCTCAAATGCTTAAACCCACTTCTACTTAAATACTCTCTGTGCCCAAACGGTTTCTTCGTAAAAACGTTTTAGCGGTTAACGTGGCTGTGCGCAAGCGTCCATGCAGCCAAGTGGCCGTTATCAAATTATTCATCCACCTAAGCATCTCAGTATCCAATGTCCCCTGCACCCAAACGCTCCTACGATTAAATGTTTCTGTACCCGAATGGTTGTTCTTACAAATACTTCAGTTGTTAAAGTCCTTGTGCACAAGCGTACATTTATCTAAACGACCTTTATCACGTTGTTTATCCACTTAACAATCCCGGGGCAATTGCATTGATGCAAATATTTCAGCGATCGAAATCCCCATGCATCAGTCTCCATGTGCCAACATGGCCTGGTTTCAAGATGTTTATCCACTCAATTATCCCAAAGCCCAATATCCCCTGTATCCAAACGACTTTACGGTCAAAAGTCTCTAGGCTTAAACGCTTCTAGATGTAAATCTTTCAGTGGTCAAAAGTCGCTGTGCATAAGTACTGGTGTACTCAAACGGTAGGCACTGAGCCTACAAGATATATATATATATATATATATATATATATGTATTGCTGAGTAATATTTAATAGAATAAATAATGTAAATAAATAGCCCCACGTTGATGGCGACCATAAATAGATGCCATGTATTATAATTTTTATAATAAATAATAATTAAATAATATAATCCACCCCACGTTGATGGTGACAAAAACATATGCTATGAATTAAATTTATAAATAATTATCAATTAAATTATATAATTGCACTTGCTTTGGCTAGCTCAAAATTAAATATTGTATTATAATTAAGTAATGAAAATAAATAACTCTTTTCATTGGTTGCGCCAATAATACAATTAAAATGAAATATTTTTATATACAAAGAAATGAATTTTCTAAAATATACCAGCATATAAAAATAACAAAGATCTCAGGGTTAAAGTTCGTGGCCTCACCACTGATAGCTATCGAATTATAACAACAAACCAAACACAACTACAAATTAAAATCTATTGTGAACTTAGCTTTATAATGTTATTGGTGAACAGACCCTTTATCTGGATTTCTTCAAAAACTGCTTATGGTAGCGTTTTGCGCCCTTTGAAACCAATGCTCCGCTGCAACAGGTTGCTGACCTCTTATAACTTCCACAAATCAAGTTGTGGAAATCCATAGAAGCACTTCAATAACTTGCGTATAAATACTTTAGGTATGTACATTGTTAATTTGCTTTATGAATTAATGCAGTATTGTGTTTAATAAACTTTAATTTTTATTATTTTTCCAGGAACTGAAAACATCACACCACGCAATTTGACATTGCAATTCTAGGTAAGTTTCGTTCTTTTTAAATTAAAACACTATTTATAATTCGAACACAAATTAACTTCATTGTTTCTTTCAACAATAACTTGAAACTTAGATAAAACTTTCACATAAATTATATTTGGTTATATTCACATAACCTTAATACATTTTGTAAACAACTTGGGCCACACCCCTAATTTTCAATAATAGCTCTTAATATAATTTAAATTTGAAATTAGAGCCCACGCGTCGAAGCGTGCTTTTTCGATGAACATTAAAACCAGACTAAATTCCCAAAATGTACCAATTTAGTATCATTCTGCACATATACATTTTAAAATGGACAATGGAAAAGCTTTGGCTAATCAAAAATATTTACAGCTGACTTTAAACTTTAGAAAGAAGTTAATAACAATATTAATACTTTAAATTTTCACAAACAAACTTCAGAATCCTGATAAAATTAAAAATTTTTGATATCAAACATACTGAAATCTGAGATAATAAATTACACATGTTAAAATTATTACATTTTAATAAAAATTCACATAAAATTTAACAAAAACACAATAAATATCAAAGATATATATAATTATAAACAAATACACAAAAATACATAAATAACAGTTACATCAATTATACATAGAAATAACCAAGTGATAACAAAATTAACCTCAAACCTCAAC
>JABXWE010043836.1:0-12818 GCA_014611495.1 Limonius californicus | reverse complement strand
TCCAAAGGCGTCAAATCGCACGATCTTGGTGGCCAATTGACTTTGCTGTTTCGAGAGAGGATGCGACCTGGGAACTTCTCATTCAATAAAGCCATTGTTGCATTGGCTGTGTGGCATGTGACGCCGTCCTGTTGAAACAATAAATCGTCGACACCCATAGCATCCAATCCACGCCATAAAAAGTTGGTTATCATGGCACGGTAACGCTCACCATTCACCGTAACAGAATTTCCGGCATCATTTTCCAAGGAAAACGGTCCAATGATTCCTCCAGCTAAAAATGCACACCAAACAGTAACCTTTTGTGGATGCACCGGCTTTTGAACAATCGTCCTTGGATTTTCATCAGCCCAAATGCGGCAATTCTGCTTATTAACCAAGCCACTGAGATGAAAATAGGCTTCATCAGTGAAGATGATTTTTTGTGAAAAATCCTCATCGATTTATCTTCGCTCATGCACCCAATCGGCGAACGTACAGCGCTTCAAATGGTCAGCAGGCTTCAGTTGTTGTGTCAATTGAATTTTGAAAGCGTGTAGAGACAAGTCTTTCTTCAAAATTTGATGTAACGTGATTGCGGAAAGGTTCAATTCCTGCACGCGATGAATAGAGGTGGTTTGGACTCTCGGCCACATTCTCGCGCACTGCAGCAATGTTTTCAGCTGAACGGCGTACACGAGAACGCAATGGTGTTTTCACATAAGCCACTGACCCAGTTTGTTTGAATTTTTGAACAATTTTACAATTGCACTCTCGGTTAGTCGATTATGACCAAAAAAATGCATTTTTGTTTGAACGCCCATTTTCGTAATAGGCTTCAATAACTTTAACACGTTGTTCGATTGTTAATTTTTCCATGGTTGAAATTGGCAAAGACTGAACTTGTCAATTGTCAAAATCAGATGTCAAAAAGCATTCACATTTAACATCGATCCATCTTATTGGAAAACCCTTTATTCTTATCGGATATCCAGCGTTTTGCCTTTTACTTGCGACAGACCTGGTCTCCTGAAATTTTGTTACTAGCCCAAAAACAAACTTGCCATTCACATGCTTAGCTGCATGTTGTTGGTTGAACAATTCGGGGTTTTTATTAGAAAAATGCATTTATTTCAATTTTCATTTCCTGAAATCGAATAAACCATTTTACATGTTCAAAAAAGCAACGACATGTACGAATACGTGCTAGCGTACCTCTTGCGCAGTGTCGAGGCGTGTTGGTGTGAATGTTGTTTTGTTTAGGGTCTTGTTAGTGCCATTAATTTGATCAGGGAATTAGAAAAATTTTAACCCTGGAGAGATTCTAACCGGGAAGCGTATGGACTATTACATCCAAACCTTGGCTCTCTACCACTGAGCCATCCCCGCCCTTCCAATGCATCTAATCATTGAATAAATGCTCCAAAACATTTACTACCCTGAAACTTTCGACAGCAGCAACGGATGCCCGGAATCCAAAAATAAAATACTACTGTAAAGCAAATTCATTGATCTTCCCAATGGCATGTCTTTTCATACCCCTTGCCATTTACATTTTTAGAATGAAAGTCATCCCAATTTTGAAGATAGGTTATCGAAAATAGCTGTATTACATGTCCCCCTGACAAACTAAATTAATGTGTTCGAACGTTTTTCGAAGAATTGAGGTTGAGTATCACAAAACACGCCTGTTTCGTTTTCAGTGGACCACCCCGTGTGCATAACACATGAAAATTTAATTTATTATTTCATTATAAATTAGCTATTCTATTATACAGCCAGTCCAAGTGCTTTTCGTATTCTGAATAGAAATGATTTTCTTGAACTCGAATTTTGTTTAACTTGGGATTTGCGAGTCCGACTGTATTAGCTTAAAATGAAAAATTATCATGATTGGTTAGTGTTTTACCCAGATTGGTGCTGACAATACTACAACACACTCATTTAAACTAAGTTATAGTTTCCAGATAATCTATTTAGTCATAATGGTTTAAAAAAATGATAAATCATGTTCTCTTGTTATTTATTTGTATTTGTGAGTATATCTGCGTTTGTATTAATAGCTACTTGCTTCTATCATAGTACATACAAAGAATATAGATATCTATATTCTTTGGTACATACTAGTAAACAGGTGGGTTGAAATACGGTTGTGTTATTCAACAACTATTAGCAACTTTACAGGGAAATGAAGTTATAAATTTTAGAAATTAACTTCAAGATTAGGAATGTAGAATCTGCAGTTTTGAAAATATTACACCCGTTAGGATTTATATATTTATATAATCTAGAAAGGCATATATCTACTAATTAATTTTAAAAATGACCGATGATATACTTGTTAAATGCTACAGCGGCAGTAAAACTCAAAAAGGCTTCAGAAAGTGGTAATTTTTTAACTTTCAACGAAGTATATAATAAGTTATATCACATTTTAAAAATGACAAATCTATAAACTTAAAGTTCTGGTGAAATATCTCAAATTTGCGATTGAGTTTCAGTAATTTTTAACCTCCTACATGTGAATGTAACTTTTAGAAAGTTATAAAATTAGTCGTTTCAGCGGGTGTAGCTATAACTTAGATGTTTATTAGTTTTTAATTTTTAGTTAAAACTTAAAGATAATATGAAGCTTACGCTCGTGACTGTATAAACCATAATTTGACATAAAAATTAATTAAAAGTTTTATTTACGATTTACTTTGAAAAGCAACGTATGGGCTTATGACGTGTTACGAATCTCGAATGCGTTTTCGAGAAAATATTAATCAAAACCTTTGCTGTTAAAGAAGTAGTGATTTAACGCTAATTAATATTTTATTTATAGTGAGCTACATTCCCTCATTAATTTAGATCAGACCAAGGTTTCATGTGCCATTACAACTTTACTTTACTTTTCACGTTTATTTGATTTAAATTAAATCTAATAAATTGATGAAAATGCATTTCCTGCGTTCATGTTTAACCGAGTCCGATTTGCCTACTTGATTAATGACACAGATTTAGATTTCTGGCAATAAACATTAAGGCAACTTGTCCATGGACTCAAATTTAAAAGTTTGCTCATTTTGCAACATCCAAGACTTGCTGCGTTACTTAACTAGTTAGTAGTGTAATTTAATTTCAAATACAATTAAAATTTCGTCGTAGTTCTACAGAATTCTACAGAAAAAGTCTTGAAGTAAACATTATTATTTGGTATTTTTTTAAATTGTCAGCTAGGTGTTTTTAATGTTCTAAATGCGAAGCCATTAACATGTTTTAAAGTTTTGGCGAGTGCGTGAATGATAAGGCCTAATTAACCTAAAAATAGTTTTCCGTGTTGTAATCCTTAATTCGTATTCACATAGGAATTGATTAGGTTCCAATTTAAAATGCAATAAAAATTATGTTCTAAATATTCATAATAACATAATAAATTATTAAACCAGGCATCTGAAAGACACGCATTAAGATCTTGTAACGGGGTCTAATAACGGCCCAGGTCCGCGACCTTGCGGAACACCAAAGAAAGGCTTTTGTTGTTGGGTGGGTGCTCGTGTCTGCTAGGAAAAAGTTTGAACGTGGCTGCGTTACTATCAGCACGACTACCGCTTATTTGGCGTTACATTAGTACACAGCACGTTTCCATTAGTCATATTTCATAAATTAGCCTCAAGTATGGAAACAGACATTTTAATTCTCAAACCTCGCTTGCGCCTTATGTTCTTCTCAGGTCGTGCCCATAAATCATCAAAACATTTGTTCCTGTTTCGCATGTGTGGTTTTTGCCGCAAGGCTGACCTGAACTCAAAATGCCGTGAAAAACAGACAGAAATGCATCTGTAGAGATTCAAGGCCGCTTAGTATGGGCGGCGGTATTAATTTGTCTAATGAAATACGCAACCACACCCAGAAGACTTGTTTTTTTGGCAAATCGTATAAAAAAGGCTTTTTGATGTTTTAATACCGTTAGGCGACCGAGGTCGCTTAAAGGCGAACAATAAATTCTCTTGCATAACCAAACGTAAAATTCAGTGCGCTCGTATTTATTAACCTTATACTAAATTCTATCGTTTTCAAGCACTGAACAGTTCAAACCGAAAAGAACCGAAATATACTCTTCCTCCTTCTAAAAAAAATTCCTAGGGAATAACTTTTAGAAAACATTTTCTTAATATCTAAAACTTACGGAAAAAACATACGTGTAAAGTCTTTTTGAAATTTTGTAGAAGTTGTATCAACAGCGATCTACCAATCACAACCAAAACTGGTCACAGCAGTGTTTAGAATAATCATAAAACATTAACGCTCCCAGTTGTAGACGTATTGTGGGAAATTAAATCTAATCGAATTATATAACAAATGTTACGACATGCCCGTCGAAACAAATCTATAACATAAGATTTTTATGTGTATCCTGATTTGAAGGTTAAAAGAAAGGCCTTGTACTTGAAAACAGTTCTGGCATAGAATTAGAAGTCTGAATAGCCTTTTCCTAGAATGAGTTTTAGTATTTTCGTTAAAAAAATTTATTGGAGGTTCCGGTTCTATTATTCTGATTGTTCTTTTTCCACGCAAGGCATACTCACCAGCAGGTGGTATTCGATAAGACTTTGAGTGACACGCGAAAGGATTTATGTAATAGCAGGAATTATTAGCGCTGATGAAACCAATAACAGCCGCTGAGCTGACAGGGCAGCTCTGGCGACTACTAAATATGACATCATTTACAATACGAAGAGATCTTGGTTAGTGTTTCTAGAAGAAATACTAGTGATGAAGATAAGTGAAACAAACTGAGGGTTCGAATTTGGAATATGCGGCACATCGAGGGCTAGTACTCAATATATAAAAAAAAATGAAAAACCGACTTTCAACTGGTTGCTACCAATAATAAAAAATAAACGCAACAAATAAATTTGAGTGTAGTTTGCTACAATAAAGTTTTCCCAGTTTGTTGTACCCAAATCAGTGGTACAGTGAATTTAAGATTGAGGGGGAGTCCAGTTGAACGGTTAAAAATAATTTTACGTAAATTCATTACAGTTCATTAGATGATTATAAATTAATAAATAATAAAATAAATAAATAATAAACATTATAAAAAGATGGTATAATAATACTAGATCCTAAACGAAGAATGCATAGATGGGAAGAATATATAAAGGAGTTATTTGTAGACAACAGAAACGAAGGTGGATACGGAACACAGTGAAATAAATGCAATTAAAATAAAGGAAGAAGTGAAACATGCAATCAAAAATATGAAAGACGGCAAAGCTGCCGGCCCAGACGAGCTCCACATTGACATCCTAAAGTTAATAGAAGATGAAGAATTACAGCCTCTTATAGATTTATTTAATGATATATACAAAACTGGTGTAATACCTCGGGAGTGGTTAAAGTCGACATTTGTGGCGTTACCAAAAAAGAATAACGGGAGAGACTGCACAGAATATAGAACTAGTCTTACGTGCCACACGCTTAAAATCTTCTTAAAGATAGTACACATGAGGATATATAAAAAGTTAGAGGAAGAAATTAGCGATACCTAGTTTGGATTTATAAAGGGGCTGGGAACTGGAGATGCATTATATCCTCGTCTGATCCCTGCGTAACAGGTGTGTACAAAATATTTGAAATTTTGCATTACGCGCTAAAGACAAAAATGGTGGGAAATTCCTACGTTGGCTTGTTAGGCAGTATGTCTTGTGTACGTAAACAGCAAATTTAGTATTGCCAGTGGTCAGTGCGCACCAAAACACAATGGCTTCATCTAGCAGAACTCCTACATCAGCTGAGCAGTCCGAGTTTGGTAAGTTTTATTATTTAAGAACCACGCATGCTACTCCAAAATGCATAATAACTAATGAGTAAGGTCTAATCTAACATGTAAATGCAATTTTTGGCTTACAATATTTTGTACACAAAAGTTGCCATTCGGTCGCAGCTTAGAAACATGTGCAACCGTATTTGTACACTTTTGTAGCAATTTAAACTGAAATTTATTATCTAACAGAAAGGAAGAGGCCATTAACAGATTAGGAATTGCTGCAAATATTGGATAATAGTGACTATGTGTTTGACGACAGCGATGCAGATCGAGATTACATCAAGAAACTTCTGAGGAAGATACTGACATCATGCTGGAGAACGATGAAGTTGAAACTGTCACTAAAGTGGTACTTAATGATAATAATACGGTGGTTTCAAATGATGAAAATAATGGGGAAGATGAAAAAGATGTAGTTTCGCTCGATAACTCGGTCATTGCACGTCAAAAAAAGCAAAAAGAAAAACCTCGCAAATGCAACAAATCTGAGGGAACTAAAAGGAAACGTTCAAGTGTTTCATGTAAAAGCATAAATAAACCCAAACGTGGCATGCAGACGCCAAAATTTACTTGGGAGCGTAGAAATGAAATCGAATTTGATTTACCGGAATTTCAAACTGATGTAACTTCGGCAAATACACGAAATCACTGGATACCAATACAGTACTTTTCTGAGTACTACAATGACGAATTCTTTCAAAACATGGCAGAAAAGACCAACATGTTTTATCACCAGCAGCATGGAAAAGTGTTAAACACTTCCGAAATACTTGTATTTATTGGAATTATCTTGGTAATGAGTACTTTAAAGTTTCCAAGAATTAGAATGTTTTGGACACAAAATTATCGAATTCCTATAATAACAAAGAACATGAGCAGAGATAGATTTTTTACACTACGTAATGCCATCCACGTTACTGATAATTGAGCTGTAACTGAAGGAGAAAAAGCAGTGCCAATTATGGAAAGTGCGGCCCATAATAACAGCATTTCTGGCGCAATGCACGAAACTGCCACGAGAAAAAGAAGTATGTATTGATGAACAAATGATACCTTTCACAGGTCACTTCGTACCACAAAAACCATATCCTACGAGCCTGAAGGTGTACGTATTAGCAGGAAACTCTGGGATAACATTAGATCTAGAAGTTTATCAAGGTGCTTCTACAAAACTTGCTGCAGAAACTGGAAAAGGTATTAAGTTAGGAATTGGAGGAAGAGCTGTGTTAAGTTTAGTCGAAACATGTCTTCCAGGAACAAATCTTTAATTCGATCGCTACTTTACAAGTATACCATTGTTGGAAGTTCTCCTTAGTAAGGGAATGTCAGACACTGGTACTGTTATCAAGAAAAGACTTCCTTCTGTAGCCTTCTCCAGTTTGAAAAGCGACTCTGAGCTTCTGAAACAGAGTAGAGGATCAATGGATATTACAGTAAAATCAGACAAAAAAATCGCCCTTATGAAGTGGATGAAAATTTATGGTCTTATCCACAACTAAAAATGATGTAGTAAACTTAACAATAAACAACACCACCATTGAAAGAGTAACGAAATATAAATATTTGGGTACAATAATAAACGAGACCAACTATCAAATGCAAGAAATAAGAGTGCGGATAGAAATGGCAAGGGCTGCTTTCATAAAAATGAAACACTTACTGTGTAATAGGCACCTAAATACAGAAGTCCGAATCAGATTCGTGAGGTGTTACATCTTTTCTATTCTTCTATACGGAATGGAGGCGTGGATCCTTAAGAAACGAGAAATAGACAAAATGCAAGCCTTTGAATTATTGATATACTGACGTATGTTAAGGATATGATGAACGGAAAGGAAGACGAATGAGGAAGTTCTACATGAGATACATAAAGAACTAGAACTAATTAATACAATAAAGAGACGAAGACTAGAGTATTTCGGGCATGTTATGCGTGGAGAAAAATACCATCTGCTACAGTTAATTAGACAGGGGAAAATAGCAGGGGAGAGGAACGTAGGAAGACGAAGAATATCCTGGTTGAAAAACTTACGAGACTGGTACAACTGCTCCTAGGTAGAACTATTTAGGGCAGCAGTGTCGAAAATAAGACCTGCTGTTATGATCACCAACCTCTGATAGGAGAAGGCACCGAAAGAAGAAAGAATAAAACCCAATTCTCTTTTCTTTTACAAAGCTACTGAATTACTTCAGTCGGGATTGCATTAACCTATATGTGTATCTACAGGGCGTCCGATATAACATGATGTACATGAGAATCTTGGCTAGTTCAAGCAATACGAAGTTGGTTAAATTAGAGAAAAGTTGGGCTAATTTATGCCCCTTGCGAAAATGTATCGATTTTCAAAATACCTGTAAGCACTTCTGAAATATCTTAAAAACTGAAATTTGCCTTGTTCGTAAATCTCCAATAAGTTTTTGTATGCAATTGTAACTCGGTATTCTTACATACACGCACACGAGAAATTCAATTTTGGATAAATAATGCATTTTTTTGTGGTAATTGTAAAGCAACCTAGATGTATACGGTATGCCTTGTTTTTTAACATTATTCCTATTGCTGGCATACGCATGTCAAACATGGCCGTAGAGCACTTTCTATGATACATTTAAAAACAAAAAATTCCAGTATGGCATCCCTAAGAAAACAAAGTTGACTATCGTATGGAATTGAATTTCTCGTGTAAGCTTATGTAAGAATATCGAGTTTCAATTGTATAAAGTTAACAATAAAAAAAAATCATTAGAGGTATTCGACAAAAAACAAATTTCACGTTTTTCAGGATATTTCAGAAGTGCCTACAGATATCTTGAAAATCAATACATTTTCGTAAGATTGTGTCAGGGTAGATCTTAAATAGGTTATTAATAGGCATAAAATTACCTTCCACGGCCGCATATTGTTATCAAAAGCGTAAATATTTTAATAAATTATAGTTTTTAGGATATATTATTTTGTCACACTTCAGAAGTGCATCAATGGCGTTTTTGTATGGAGCTGTTGCAAATGGTTTCTGATTTTTTTATACCACAACTTGAATTCGGCTTTCAATACTGCTGGATTTGTACAAAGGCATAAAATGTACACAACTGACGAAAATATTCTACTGCTCTTTCTATAGAAGCGTCTTTTAGAAGAGTAAATAATATTTCAAAATGTAGTGGCGAGTGAAACGTTCATGAATTTTGAGTCAATATTTGGTTGCTAGGAATGAAAATAGTTCTCCTGAAATACTCCTCTACAGAATCAATCTTTTTAATGTCAGTATTGTAGCTGCTCGCACTTGGGACTAGTTAAATTCCAACAAACAATTTGAACTTTTGCATGTTATTTCAATAATAATTTTAGTTGTATTTTTGTAATGGATTTCTGTCAGTTATTATATGCCATGTCTAATAAACTTTGGGTAAAATGTTCAACAGTCGCACGCCTCATTTATCTTGGAAACGACCGTTTCTTAACACATGTTTATGCTTTGGTAAAAGGGCTGTCCCTTACGGGTACACTTCATTTATGAGGGCAACGATCATAAAATAGATATCCACTTTCATGTACAATGAATGGAATTACAAAACAACTACACATTCGATAGTTGAATGTTATAATTCCATATTTACAATATTTGTTTTCAGCGTCTTTCTTTCAGCTATTTATTGCAGGTAAATAGGTAAACAATATGATTTCGAATTAGTTGATCTCAAGTACGTAAGATATGCAATAACAGCTGACTTTAGCGCGGTCTGTTCTTGTGATAAATTTTTGGTTAAGTTAACCCATAATGTGCCTAAATTATTACTTTTTTTGTGGAACTAAATTAAACACTAAATTATGGGAGTTATCTATTTAGTTTAGTTTTTTGACAGACAATTAACTTATTTTTACGAAAATTATTAATTCTGGATTTATGGGGCCAAAAATTGGGTGTTGTTTCTAAAAATGGGGTGCAAGTGCAGTGGGTTCTTACGATCCAACACTCGTTTTTGGCCTATAAAAGCAGAAGTAAGTTGTTCTGAAGGGATTCTTGATCTAAACGTCAAGAAGCACAGTTCCTTTACAGGTTTTCTTAACCCTACACCTGCCAGCGCTTTGAGGTACCTCAGCAGCTTACGGCATCCCTTGACGATTGCGCTTTGAGGTATCACAGCTGCAGCGTCAAGTTCCATTAACCCTTCACCTGCCAGCGCTTTGAGGTATCACAGCTGCTTAAGGCATCCCTCGACGATTGCGCTTTGAGGTATTTCAGCTGCAGCGTCAAGTTCCCTTAATCCTTCACCTGCCAGCGCTTTGAGGTATCTCAGCTGCTTATGGCATCTCTTGACGATTGTGTTTTGAGGTATTTCAGCGGCAGTGTCAAGTTCTCTTAATCCTTCACCTACCAGCGCTTTGAGGTATCTCAGCAGCCTACGGCATCCCTTGACGATATGGCTTGGAGGTATCTCAGCTGCAGCGTCAAGTTCCCCTAACCCTTCACCTGCCAGCGCTTTGAGGTATCTCACAGCTTACGGCTTCCCTGGATGATTGCGCTTCGAGGTATCTCAGCAGCAGCTTCCAGTTCCTTAATAATTCACCTTGCACCTTCAGAAAACCACCCTGCGCACAGGCCTATAACTTCATCTTTAGTATTTTGTTTTATTGAGCAAATAGTTTAAGTTTCCGAAGGAAACCGTTATACTTGAGATCACGTCGCACTACCTCGGCTACGGTTTCCTGCAGTTTCCTAGCCTGAACAGGTGAATACCGGAGGTAGTTAAATTGCACTGTCTGCAGCTAATAATATTGACGTTAATAAAAGTATTAAACCTCTCTGGTGTTTTATTTCACGTATATAGCTCAACTACTCTACATCCGAACCTAAGACGATCACGACTAATACGAAATAATACAAGGGTCCGTAACGTTACAGTATTAAAACTATTGGCTTTTATGTATGAAGAATCTACTGTTTCACGAGAGGTATTTAACTGAGTCTCAACATCATCAAAAAAATTTAGGGCAATTAAGAGGTCACTGTCAGATTTTTGCAATGTTTTAGACAATGGGTTTTCTCCTTTACCTTTGCGGGGTGCCAGGGCCCATTGGACCCCCTCTGGGTGCGCCAAGACCAAGACTTTGCAACTATGCTACTGCATAACAACGATTACATGTACCACTTTGTTGCAAGAACAGCTCTAGCAATGATCATGTCAACGTTACTGCTAAACTGCGCATCCACCAAAGAAACATAGACCAACATACAGCAGTAGCAACATGTTTCAAAACTAAAAGTTGGCCTGTGTTACAATATGTTGACGTGGCATTATACAAAAGTTGGTGTTCGTTGGACGTCTCGATTAAAAGCGGTAAAGATCAAAATAAAGTATGCAAAACAGTAAAACATTCTATAATATATACAAATAGTTCCATCGGTGCGGACGGTTGCACAACTTGAGTGTGGTTTCCGTTTCTCTCTATACACCGGCATAGCGTTTAAGTGGACTACTGGAAATAGCATTAATTAAATCTCTCTAAATGACAGCTCCATATGACAGTTAAACATAGCTATGGAGGAAGTTCCATCTTTTCGAAGTTCTCCGGAAAGGAGTTCGTCATTTCCCAAATCCTTAGTATGCAATTCGGTATATTCACTTCGATCTATTCAAACTTTTGAAAAAAAAAGGAAAATAATTTTTATTTTAAACCATATATACTAAAATATGTATATACAAATATTAATTCGTATGTACTTAAGCGACTATCGTTTTATTATTCCTATCCTTATATACATAATATCTTATTTTTCTCTGAGGGCTTTGTCGATTATGAGACGTAGCGATGTTCTATGCCTGTGTTGTGCGTTTTTAAAGTACCACAGACATAGGGGACCTACAGCTTAACGTGGGCCACTGGAAGTGTAAACACTTCTACTCCGAGAATATTGCATTAGGCAGGACATCTCGTTGGTTTGCCATTGCCTTGCGAGGGAAAATTACTGTTAAAAATCATGTAGCAGGAATGGTAAAAACAAAGGTTAGTTTAGTTGAAGCTACTTTCGTAAATCGATAGCTGCGAATCTTGATAAATTTATATTAAAATCATCTGTGTCATTTGTATTCGGTAAAAAACCTAATGGCGGATTTTTCATTGATAAACTTATTTGGTTAAGTGTTCGTGTAAGTGTTTCATTAGATAAGTAAAACGTTTTATGGTCCGTCTTTACAAAACAATTATGATTATTTGGAAAACACTATACAGGGAACTCTAACATGTGCGAAAAACCCTACTCACGTATAGCTGGGGATATTTAACCCATAAATCATCTTGTATTTCTTTTTTTAATTTTAAATCTGGCGTCCTTATGAATGTGTGGAGTTTCAGTGTTTCTTCATATCACTTCACTGAAATGTAAATAACTTATTTGTTTCTTGTTGGATTGTGACAAAATTCATTATTTTGGAAAGGTAACACCAAGTCTCCAAAAAAATGTACAATTGAATGTGAAAAGATGACATCTTACAATTTAGTTGAAAAATATGTAAATTATGGTATATCTCGAAAACGACATTGTTAACCTACGAGTTGTTTGCAACTTCTAAACTATTATTAAATTTAATATATACAGAGACATCTAAAAAAGTTTCGGATAGAAATAACAATTTTAATAGATATATCCAATTTCAAAAATTTAAACCAAAATTTTCGTTTCTAGTCAAGTTTTATCCATTTTTTACATGCAATTAAATATTTTTCTAGGCTGCAAATTGAGACCGGACTGTTAACTTTCCCAAATAATGCAGTTTATCACAATCCGACAAGAAACAAAAAAATATTCATATTTTAGTGAAACGGTATACAAAACATTGAAACCCCCCCATACTCGTAAAGATGCCAGGATAAAAAAATACAAGATGATTTAGTGGTTAAATAACGTTATTTATAAGTTATTAAAGTTTTTCGCACATGTTTAGAGTCACCCTGTTTACAATTAACAATAAGCCTTTAGCATATTGCTATTAAACAACCCTCCCACAATAAGGTTTCAAAATG
>JABXWE010043833.1:0-18105 GCA_014611495.1 Limonius californicus | reverse complement strand
ATTTATGATATAAGTGCTAAAAGTGACATTTTATTTTGTGAGAAGGAAAATCGAACAAATTAAAATCACTTTTAGCACATATATCATACACTATTTTTTCTACAAACACCATTAAAAGTACAAATCAATGCATTTCTTAAGTTATTAAATTTATAAAATATCATTTTGAAATCCAATTATTCATGAAGTTTATTGCTGCTAAGGTAATGAAAATTTTTTGTTTGCAAGTAAAAGAAACTATCTACTTCAAATTACTTATTCTAACTGTAGTTTCTCTAACTGTACATTTAATTAAGTAGGTAAATAAATATTTTGATTAAAAATTTCTTTATTTTTTATAATATCGCACCAGTGTTAATAGTAATTAAAATGACATTTTAGATACTGACAGCATGTGTTAAAAATTAAACTTTTACTGACGTTTGTAGAAAAAATACATTTTTTTTTTGTTTCAAGTCTTTTGAAATACGCAAAACATCATGTTAACTGCAGTTACTATTCCGTATGAATCCTTTATTTAAGTCTGAGCAGGAAAGCAAGTAGCAGAACCTGCTGTGTATAACTAATAACTATTCATAAATCATCAGGAGAGCGACACAATCCTGAAGAGCTGACTGTTACAGATTCTTCAAATACAAATTTGAAAGTCGTCCTTCGCAATGGCAATGAGAATCTGGTTATGCTTGCTTATATAGGGTTTCCCATGACGTTAGATCACTACTTCACCTACGTGTAGGAAAAGTGAAAAGAAGTCGAAACTCAAGAGTGGTCATTTTCTTTAAATCGACTATTAAGGAAGTTATTATTAGTTGTTCTAGTAAAATACTGAAGCAGCCGAAGCAATAAATAATATTAAGTGGTATCTGATACAAACTGCTCTTGCGCTTATTAACAGTGTTGATAATGTTTACTTTTACAACGCGAGAGTACGCCGATATCCATTACATGTATAGTTTTTGAGATGGAAACTCGGTAGCAACTGCTCGAAAATATGGGTTGGGATTTCCAAATCGGCGACTACCAGACTGACGAGTTTTCCAACGAATGCACAACCACCCACGTGAACACGGAACTTTCCCGAAACCGTTGACTGAGCGTCCACACAGCAAGTACTAGACAATGAGGTCAATATACTACGAGAAATTGATAATAATCCCAGCCCCTCTGCTCGTCGTGTATCTGTACAAGTTAATGTACCACAAATGCGAGTTTGGAGAACATTAAAACGTCAAAGTTTATATCCATTTCATATCCAACCTGTTCAGCCCTCTTACCTACAGATTTGGCTAGTCGTATGCAATTTTGCCGCTGGATCATTGAAAATCGAAACCTACGTAAAACAATTTTATTTACGCACATTTACAAGGAATTGATTAATGAACAGAAAAAACAGCCAATCTTCAGATTTGGAGAATCCACACAAATCACAATGTCAAATTATCAACATAGGTTTACAGTGAATATCTGGTGTGGAATTATTGATAACATGCTCATTTGGTCCTTCCGTTTTTGAGAACCATTTAAGCGCCGACAGATATTTAAATTTTCTGGATAATCCTTTAGGAGAATTGTTAGAAGATCTCCCTCTGGCGATCAGACATGGTATGTGGTACCAGCACGATGGTGCCCCTGCGCACTTTGCGTTACGTGTAAGAATCAACGGTTTTAAGGATGTATAATTGGTGAGGAGTACAGCACCCCTGCCCCCCCCCCCTCCCAAGATGTCCAGACGTAACTTATTTAGATTATTATTTGTGGGGCCATATAAAAGATATGGTATATATCAAACACCATCAGACTGCAAAATTGTATTCATTTGTTGATCACATCAACTGTAGACTTATTATACACTGTGTCTATAAAGTAACCCCCCCCCCAACTAATTTTTGAACGACTTGATATTTTACCACAAAATTTGGTGTGCTTTAATGGGAAGTTAAATATTATTTTTTAGCCCATGATTAAATTTTCTATCATTTAAAATGGCGGCTGGGCGCCATTTTGAATTTTTATTTTAAATAGAAAGGGGGGTCGAGTGACACCTCATTTGAAAGGTCTTTTAATTCTGCGTCTGATCCTAGAGTTTCAAAGAAAAATATTCAGCCAGCACAAAATTACAAATGTTTAAAGATAAAGAAGTCTATTTAAAAAAACTAAGAATTACAGCAAAAAGAAATTAACTTAAGTGTTCAAAATGTTCACAATTCACTTCTTGGCACATAAAAAGTCGGTTATGAAATTCCTGCCTTACATTTTCATAAGTTTCTGGAGTGATATTTCTGCAAACTTCTGTCCAGTTCTTCAATTGTTTCTGGACGGGTTCTGTACACTTTTGATTTCAGATATCCCCATAGAAAAAAATCTAAGGGGGTTAAATCTGGGGACTGAGCCGGCCACTCCACAGGCCCCCGCCTACCAATCCATTTTCCAGGAAAATGTCCGTTGAGGAAGTCAGAAACAGGCATTTTTAGACGAAATAATGAACTAAATTTACAATAACGTAGATATTTTTAAGTGAAAATGCCAACCGAATTTACACTTGACAGTTGTAGTTAAGATTAGCTTATAAATGACAACAAACAGCAAAAAAACAAATGAAAAAGTGGACTACCTACTTGATAAAAAAATCCAGAAACAATTTGAAGAACTGGAGCAACGCACTACAGAAGTTTGCAGAAATATCACTCCAGAAACTTATGAAAATGTAAGGCAGGAATTTCATAACCGACTTTTTATGTGCCAAGAAGTGAATTGTGAACATTTTGAACACTTAAGTTCATTTCTTTTTGCTGTAATTCTTAGCTTTTTTAAATAGACTTCTTTATCTTCAAACATTTGTAATTTTGTGCTGGCTGAATATTTTTCTCTGAAACTCTAGGATCAGACGCAGAATTAAAAGACCTTGCAAATGAGGTGTCACTCGACCCCCCTTTCTATTTAAAATAAAAATTCAAAATGGCGCCCAGCCGCCATTTTAAACGATAGAAAATTTAATCATGGGCTAAAAAATAATATTTAATTTCCCATTAAAGCACACCAAATATTGTGGTAAAATATTAAGTCGTTCAAAAATTAGTTGGGGGGGGGGGGTTACTTTATAGACACAGTGTATATTTACAACTAAAATGACTACACTTGCACTTTTCAGTGTTGAAAATCTTAGGAGACGCATTTTTGAGGCAGCAGAACTAATTCAGAATAACAATGATATGTTATGTAGGGCAACTAGATCTCTCTTAACAAGAGCCAGAATGTGTCTCGAGAGCAACGGTGGCCATTCGGAACAGTGTTTATAATGAATTTTAACTAAAATAAAAATAAATGTTGGCTTTTCTGAAATTGCAATTATTTAATAAATAATAATTTAACACTCTGTATTTTGAAAACGGTTTACTTCAGGGCATAACTTTATTAGAATTTTTAACTATATTTGGTCTAAAGATTCCGCACACGAAGTAGTGACCTCACGTCGTGGGACACCCTGTATAGCACACACGAAAGAGTCATGACAATGTGAAATTGTTACTGGCACCTTAGTAGAGATCTAAATGTAGTAAACATAATGCCTGGAGAAAAAATCTCGTTTGCTAGCCTCTTGTGAACCCTGAGAAAGTGTACAGTCCACTATTGCATATTCATTTCGGTTTGATGAACAACTTTTTCAATGTGATAAATACCTAGCAATGACCAAGATTGTCTTTTCTTAAAGTGCAAAGTACTTACTTAATGCGAAAATCGAGGAGGGTATTTGTTGAACTACAAATAAAGGAGCTCATGAAGGACCCAGGGTTTAAGAGTTAGGCAAAAAGTCGTAAGAAACTTTCTAGATAACAAGTAGACTGATAACTACAAAAACGAGTTAATGAACTTCCTGTAAACTACAGAGCCCTGGGATGCAATTTCTTTGGAAATCTATTATTTGGAATCACTTTTGAACGTTTTCCATAAAATCCTGAACATGTAAGTGACGAACATGGTGAACGTTTCCACTAGGATATACCACCGATGAAAACTCTCTACCAAGGAAAATGGAACGCAAAAATGGTTGCAGGTTACTGCTGAACGCTAAAAAGGGACGTTCTTCAAGCTAAATACAGCAGAAAGCAACTCAAATTGTAATTTGGGTGCCATGAGAAGCGGGTCAATTTAATATAAAGTAAAATTTTGTCGACCAGAATACCTATAACCTGTTAAATTCTACTTCCCATGGTATCTGAATCTCAACGATTTTATATTGAACAAGTACATTTTCAATCAGTGCCACTGTACTCCAATACCCTTACAAAAATATATATTACTTTGTACTTAAGGAATATCATCTGTGAGATTTGAAATATGACTGACATATCCATACAGGTTGGTTAGTTTGAAGTCAGTGATTTTCGAGATGGCAAAGTGTACAGACATGGAATCTACAATAATTGCCATGACAAGGAGCCAAGTTTTGATGTTCATCTTGAGACGTTGTTGTATGTTCTTCAAATAGCGGAGCAGGTGATAGTATCGGGGTAGAAGCTGATGATACAGAGGTTATATCATGTTCAGAGTGTGGTGTCATATTGAGACGACAGTTCAAATTAGATCGTTTTTCAAATAATATATGTTGCTCCATAAGCATTTTCATCTCATATTTTTGTACCGACGCAAATATTTCAGATTTTGCTAAATTCAAATAATACGGGGTGAAAGACTTTAAAGTTGGAGCTACACCAGCTAAAAATGCGTCAACGGGGTGTTGTGATGATGTTATGGCGGTTTGATTTTTATTTTTATTGATCAAGTACTCCATTAATTGTGTTGAAGCTGTTTGTTGAGGTGTCACTTTTTTTGTTGTTGATTTTCCTAGAACTTCAAAAGTATTTTTACGCTTTGAAGAGGGCGATGGCAGACTTTGCAAATCCTCATTTAAGCCCAATACAATGGGTTCCCCTAAATCATCTCTGTTCTCTTCTTCGTCTTCTTGTTGTGCATCATCATCATCATGATAATATTCTTCGTCTTTTTGATCATCAATATTTACTTTAGTTTCCCTCTCGTCAAAATATTTATTTAAGAAGTATAATTGCTCCGAATATTTATAAAGTTTTATTTTCTTTGCACTTTGCCCACTCCTAGTTGCAGCCTTCTTAAGAGATTTTCTATAATTATCTCTGATGTTGTTCCATCTGGCTTTACATAATGAACCTGAAAAATGGTAAAAAAGCAATTATTTTTAATTCCGTTGAATTAGTACCGGTCGTGGACTTGGAAGATAATCATAGAAAATTTCATAAGTGAAATGTTGCCCAATCTTATGAGATGTGGAAATCCCTTTCTAATAAGTTTAATACACTTTAAAATTTCTTAGCTATGTGAGAGTCCTGGATAGTTAATATATTACCATTCAAGCTCCCCTAAATAGTGGGTCGCTTTATTTTAACTTCAAGGAAACGTTCACAATTGTCTTGTTGACACTTATTAATATGTAATGTGTGCGGTGTTCAAAAATTACACCAACAAATTTCGGGGCGCGACCCTTCACGACATTTTAAGAAAAAATGTTCTTTACTTAAATGCGAATCCACCCAGCTAGCTTATCGGCTAAAAAACCGTGGATCAAAAAACGCTTCGTTACACAGTTACAGTTCTCCGAAGTTACACCTAACCAGCCAATTTTTTTGATAATTTCCCTCATTTTCTATTAACCAATAACAAGTCTCTATTTTGAATTTATCCACCAATTAGGCTGGTATTATACTGGTAATATCCCTAGGGAAATTACCGGTATAATCAACTCATATTGGTTCAAATTTCGAAATAGAAGACATTCAATTGGTTGACAATGACATAAGTAAAAATGTCAGATGTCAAATTTATTTTATTCGCGAAATTCTCTGAACAAATACCCCTCGTTCAGGCATATATCCTTAAAATTTTTCCTGGCTGCCTTGCACGCGTGTTTGTTGCCCCTAAAAACTGCCCGCGCGCTACGCGCTTGGGCAGTTTTTGTTGCAACAAACACTTGTGCGACAGCGCGGAAAAATTTTCAGTAATATGCCTGACACTTGGGATATTGTATATGATAACTTCCACGATAATTGCGTTGACATTAACTGTATTTTCTACGTATTACCACTTTTTAATTTCTGTCTTTAAAAGTTCATTTGCCATACTAAAATAATCAATAACAAACGTATTTATAACTTGACAGTTTAAAGGAAGTGTTTTTTCTACCATTTAGTTCATTTCAGAGATGAAATAGACTAAACAATCCTTCTCGAATCTCCTTGAATATACCGGCTACTTATCGAATCGTGGTACATGCGGTTTGGATTCTTTGGAGTAACTTGTTATAATTTCTCATGGACGTTGCGTAAACTAAACTTTTTGGATGAATCCAGATAAAGAAAAACTCCATAGGATTTAGGTCAGGTAACCCCGCTGACCAATCCACTTCCGATCCCCCTGATGGATAGGGTACATTATATTTTTTTTCTTTGTAACTTGAAACGGTAACGCCACGATTTTGGCCCCACGTCTAAAGAAACGTTTTTTATTACAACAATCTTAACAAATCACCTCCGTAAGCCTCTGTAACTTTGAAACACTCTGTAGAAGAGGCAAATCCAGGTCAAACCAGAACACGTAGTTGCAAACTGTATTTCACATAATTTCATCAAAGAATTGGATGCAAACACGAATACTTACGACGCCTACGAAACAAGTGCAACTATGATGATGATTGATGATTTGAAAGAGCGAGATCTAGGACGCGGTTTTCCAAGCATCTCTATGCACTTAAGCCACATTTGGCCCATTGTACACCCTAACTAAGAATTTTGCGTATCTGGGGTAATTCCAACTCCAGTAGTGATTTTTAACGTGTCACACATCGCAGTGGCACGGGACCTACGGCTTTACTTCTTATCCGACAGAAGGCACACTTTCAGATTTTTCCCCGCTAGAAAAATCTCGCCGACCTAAGCCAGGTTCGATCCCGCGTAACAGCAACTATACGAGGACGGTTAATCAATTATTGTCCCTAACAGAAGGCATTGCCTGACAAATAAATAATTTTTTTCCTAGTAACGTCACTTACATTAACATATGCCAAGTTGCAGGCGCCTATCTTCTTATTTACAAAAGTTATACATTTAATATCACTGAGGTGCTGGTGATTTTGTTGAAGTGAAAAAATTCGAGACAAGGGCTGTGATAAATACCTTGTGCGCCTGATGCCGGGTTTTCAAATTAGGAAAGAAGTCGTATTAACTTGCACCCAAGTGCTGGACCACCAAAAACGGTTATCACTCAAGAAAATATTGAAGTGGTACTAAGTGATCTGAGAATTATGGTCAAATATATTGCTGAGACATGTGGTTTTACCGTTGAAATCGTTGAGAAAATTTTACACGAAGAATTGGGTCTGAAAAAAGTCTGTGCGCGATGGATTTCGAAAATGTTGATGTCTAATCAAAAGCGGGCCAAATTTCTCATTGCTGCGAGCATTTAATTTGAGATTAATGGACACGGATTTGGATGGATTTTTGGAACTATTTGTACCTGTAGATGAAATCTGGGATCATCACTTTGATCCAGAGTCAAAACAATAGAGTATAAAATGTGACTTCATCGACCGGAAAGATAATGGCAACAGTGTTTTGGGATTCTGATGGAGTTCTTCTTGTCGATTATTTATCAGGTGGTTACACAATAACGATTGACTATTACGCAAAACGCATACCAAAAGTTCTTGAGGCTATGAAGCAACAAAGGCGTGGAAAATTAAAATGCAGCGTTTTGTTCCACCAAACACCGCTCTCGCTCAAAAGAACTATGTTTCTAGGGCTGTTATCCACAATGTTGGATTTGAAATTTTAGAACTACCTCCATATTCGCCAGATCTGGCCCCTAGTGAATCTCACCTGTTCACAAAATTAAAAGAATGTCTTCGGGGAACTCATTTTTCGGACGATGGAGAGGTGATGACTGCTGTGAATAAGTGGCTTGCAGTGCAGGACACAGAGTTTTTTTCTAAAGGCATTCAAGCTCTGCATCGTCGTTATACTAAGTGTGTTAACCTTTTAGGGGATTATATTGAGAAATAAATTTGTTTCAAATGTCAAAGTCATTTGCTTCTATATCAGGAACAATAAATGGTGAACCACTCTTGTAAATGAGACCACAGAAGAAGATAGGCTTGAAAAACCGCCTACATACGGTGTAAATGCAACAATAGACACCTTCCGTGTAAGAGAAATGTTCAACGATTATTTACCATGGCAAGAAGATATATTTAAAAAGTAACAGTACATTATGATAAATATTGCAATATAATATACAACAGCCTGGCAATTTAGGCGAATTATACAATATTAAATAAAATAATACTAATTACGCAAAAAAATACTTGCCATCTACTTTCATTTCTCTTCCTATAGTGTTCCAAATATCGAGTTTGAAACTGGTGTCCATATATTTTGGATGGGATAAATCATAAAGGACTGAATAATTTCCAACCAATTCAATAAGTTGTTCGTCATTCATTTTTGTTTGTAAGTATGTAGGTACCAACTACCAACTATGGGCAAACCACACAACGCATCCGTGAAAAATTAAGAATATTGTTGGTGATCTAGAACTTCACCTGAGAAATATCGAACTGACACTAAAAGTGACTCGACCCACTCGGCTGAAGGCTAGAATACAGTACTGAGCCTGACATGTGTGGTTGTGTCAGTCAAATTCATACAAACGGTATTATTCATCACTGACACTGACGTCAATTCAACGGAAGTAAGCGGACGCGGGCACTGCACGTTACGGATGTCTGTGTATGTGTGAATCGACCTTTAGATCTGTTTTAAAATCGACAATTTATAAATAACTCTGTCTGTATCTTCATATCTGTAATTAAATTTTCTAACAATGAAGTTTTACTAAAATAAAAAATGATCTCTAATTGTTTAAATTAACCGCGTCAAGCTAAGTGAACGCTACCCACGATTGCGCACTGTTTTGTATTACCGACTTGTTTTTGTTTGTACGAAGAAAATTTATGCTACGAAAAACGTAGAATTTAAAACCGAACTAGTTACAATGGAAAACTTCCAAGCGAAAAAACCTAAAACAGAAGGTAAGCATAAATCGCTGTATATCGCGAAAAAGTATTTTACCTTTTTATTTTAATAATACTGCTACAATTCAAGCCGGAAGATGGCGGTAAACATTATTTTGTTTTGTTATTGTAAAGATGGCGAATATACATCTTTAACGGGCACGTGCGGTACCATAACCTCGAATAAACTGTTTTGTGAAGTGTTGACCGTGAAGTAGTTACTTAAAAAAAACAATGTTGCGAAGGCAAGCACGTTTACGACGAGAATATCTCTACCGCAAATCGGCTGAAGACCGTCAAAGAAGTATTCAAGATAAAAAGGACCGTATTAAGCGAAGTATAGACAAAAACATTCCAATTCATGGTGATTTACAGAAGAAAGCCCTACATTATCAAAAGAAAATTGAATGGGAAGATGCAGGACCTGCAGCAGCAGTGCAAATCGGAGGTGAAAGTGGTGGAACTCTAGCTAATTCTCAAGATGATGAGTACCGGTATGCAGGTGTAGAAGATCCTAAAATTGTAATTACAACTTCTCGAGATCCCAGCTCGAGACTTAAAATGTTTGTTAAGGAATTACGGTTAATTTTTCCAAATGCTCAACGCATGAACCGCGGTAATTATGAGATGAAACAGTTAATACATGCATGCCGTGCAAATGATGTTACGGATTTTATAGTCGTTCATGAGCACCGGGGTGAACCTGATGGATTAGTTATTTGTCATTTACCGTATGGTCCAACAGCATATTTCAATATGTCAGATGTAGTAATGCGGCATGATATACCAGACATAGGAACCATGTCTGAGCAATATCCCCATTTGATTTTTCATAACTTCAAAACAACACTGGGGGATCGTGTGATGTCTATTCTGAAATACTTGTATCCTGTACCGAAAGAGGACTCAAAACGTGTAATGACATTTGCTAACCATGATGATTACATCAGTTTTAGGCAGCATACATATCGTACAGTAGACCGGCAAGTATGTATTTTATTAATTAACAATACTTAATTACTAATACAAATCATAATTATTGAAGTTCAATAAAATAATTTTATTGTTTAAGGTGGAGTTGAGTGAAGTTGGCCCCAGATTCCAACTTCGTTTGTATGAAATTAAACTGGGAACTCTGGATAATGTTGAAGCTGCAGACACAGAATGGGCATTAAGACCGTACATGAATACTACAGTGAAACGCCGATTTTTAAGTGATGATGATGGTTGGAAACAGGAAGAATAAATAAAAATTTTTATGCATAATTTAATTAACCTTTACATTTAGCACTTGTACAGTTTAAAATTAATTTCCAATAAAATTATTTGCAAATTTTAATTGTTGCTAACAAACAATGTTATATTTTTTTGTATGTTTGAGAATTTGTATTATAATTCATTATATAATATTTATACCATCTTCCTGCAGTTTGTTTTAAATAATTGCCCGAGCAAAAATATTCTCTTTTACTGTAGCATTTTATTTTATTGTAGATCTTTTTCATATTTGAATTATTCGGCAGCTCGTCTAACTAAAAGGACACAAGTCGTTCTTGAAGTAAATTCTATTTCAGTTGAAAACAACTTGAACAGTGTGTGATACTTTTATACTGTTATATTAAAATATAGGAAACATTTATAAAGAAAACTAGAGAATACGTGCTGCATAACCTTAATATTTTTTTTAAGTGTACAATGAGCTTGTTCAGGCTGCAGCAAACTAAGGTTATGTTGGTTTAAATGAAACGCCCACTATATTATTGCAGCGTTAAATTTATCATGGATGGAAGATTATAATGATTTATGATTATAGCAGTCTAAACTTCATCATTTCTCTGTCTAGTGTTTGTATAAATTTCTGAACAATTTTATTGATACACCATCATGTAACTAATAAACCCAAGTAGGTCTAATTAGTTAAAGAAAATTACTTCAGAATTATTAGGTCAATTAAACATTTATACAGGTTTACAACTATTCAGAAACAGGTAATTTCTCAAACAAATTTAATAGGACACCTTGTATTATATTGCATAATTTAAGCATATCAAAAGTTCGTAATTGAATAATAGAGTGTATTGGTAGGTAATCAATACATTTTATTAAATTTTCATCATTTATAAGATACTCTAATTTTAACTCTAAAAAAGTATTGTAGCGTGTTCAAGAAGAAATCGCAATCCATAGTTGCTGCGGGAAGTGATTTGAATATCTCTCCACTTTTGGAATTGTAATTAAATGTCTACCATTAAGGAAGTAACTAAAATAAGTTTGAGTTTGCTTTCTAATTTGCTTGTCAAAAAAGCAAGATTTTATAAATCTAAGGTAGTTGTATGTAGAAAATGGAGGGCAACTTTACATTGTCAGAATATTCTTCTAATTAGTTACCCAAATAGAAATATGGTTGGCTATTGGAGCAATATCAGTTAGAAAAGAAAATGTATCTATCTATTAATGATAGAGATGGGGTTTGGGACCTCGTAACTTAGAATATATCTTCTAAATTTATTTCATTTTTAAATAGTAATCACCCCTACAAAGAATTATTGCGAATTTAGGCCACCCTCTCTTCATAACGCACTAAATAGTTTTAAATTGAATTTTGAAATTTGCCACAGTTATTTTATTAAAATTATAGAAACATATTATGTTCCCTTTGTTAAAATTTTCTTCTATTTTACCAAATTTTTGTATGCAACTTAATGCTTTTTTCCATTTAGGCTGAATTTGAAAATTAATAGTGTTTATAACAAACAACTTGGGTCTCTATTTTGGTTTTTTCTGATCTACATTAGACTTTTCTGATGTTAAGTCACTTTATGTGGTCATCAATGGCAGCCAGTGAGGTTTCACTGAGGAGTACATTATAATTTTAAAAGCAAAAATATATGTTATTATAAGAAAATACTCATCTACAATTAATGTAAAGTTCTTAAAAACACTTTAAAAGTTTATAAACCCATCCTTGTAAATTGCTTTCAAGCAATAATAGTAACAGTCATCGACTCAGTAATTACTTAACAAAAAAAAACACACCCAAACACATTTAATTTTTAAAATGTAATTCGGCTCGTCGATTTTTCTTCGAAATAAATTTGTCTGCAACTTCAAAATTATCAATTTTGTTAACCAAACTTCTGCTGATAGACATTGTAGCCAAAGCATTTAAGCAATCGTTAAGCATGGTGTTTCGTAAACAGCTGTTTACATGCTTTAATGTGGAAAAGCAACATTTAGCTTCAACGGTTGTCATAGGTGTTGTTACAGTCCATAAAAGTTTCTTCAAGATTATTTTTTAACAAAAATGTTAAAATATTCATAGCACCAAATATTTCTTTAAAGTCGGATCTTCTGTTTATAACTTCTAACTCGCTTGTAACCTCTTCTTAGAGAGCACGGGATAAATAGAAACTACTCTGTCTAAAATATAAGTATAAGTTTTACAAGTCTCCGCAGAAAAACGATAGGTGTAACACCTGTTCTGTGCTTTTCTCTCCACTTTGCGTATTAAATTTAAAGTCTTCGTGGGCCTGTCTAATGTTTTAATTTGAAGTTTTTCTTCAACCCAAAGTCTTGAGAAGTCAATCTTTAAAAGGTTATTAACACTATTCATTGTTTACTATTCACAAAACTGCACTTTGGAATAGAAAACTTTGAGTTCGGCCCGCTATAATTAATAATCATCATATACCTACGATCAGGCGATGTTTGCCCGAATACAGAGAATCGTGGGGGCCGAATAGATGCCACCTTCACGCCTGAGGATTTAATCGCGCAAGGCGGTCGCGAACTTTGCGGCGAAAATCGCGGAATGGATGACAATTTAAACGTTAAAACTTTAGCTATAGAAAACAAATTTTTGCAGAGTTACTTCATTTTAATAATTATGTAAATACAGAAAAGATTCATTTAAATCAGGGTGGCGGCGCATCCGTGCCCACTTATTCAAAAACCGCCACTAGTGCTCATACTATCTACACAATTCTCATGAATTTCTCCTTCAAATACTTTGAACCAATAGACTGCTTTAATAAAGCGTCTGATAAAGAAATAAAACCATTTAATAATTATTAAAATTGTTTCAATAATAAACTACTTCGTGTTAATCAGTATAGTTCAGTTCAGTTCATCTGCCCCAAACAATAACTACTTTTTTTTTCATCACAATATATCTATTCATTATGTACTGTCTATAATATCACCCATTCTGGACCATCACAATCGGCAAGTGCTGCACAGTGAACTACCATTGTAAAGGTAATTTAAATGCAATATGAAACTTGGTATGCAATACTTAAACAAAGAAAACTATTATTTTTTTGTAGCAATAGCAGTGGCGGCTCGTGAGTTAAGAAAGAGGGTGGGCACAAGAAAAAACTTACCTATTTTTTGTACATAAAATCCATTCTCCTATTTTTCATGCTGGAAAAGACGTCTATGACTTTGTCAAAATCCGGGATAGACTGGACGAACTTCTTTTCTATTGCTAGGACCGCCAATGCGTTCAGTCGATCTTTTTGCACACAATTAACTTCCATCATTGAAAAAACGTCACTTTCGTCTTTGAATTCAAACACGCGATTGCGCGAAAACAGCGCTACAAAGTCCACATTCAAACGTTGACTGCAAATGGGGAACACTTCGGTCGGTGCCCAATTCGCCTGGTATATCGCGTATAGCGAAGATAACCGATAGGCAACCGAATCACCTCTATATAGGTACAAATCAGAGCGTTCCTCGGAAAATAGTTTTGAGGCTGTTAGCCGCGCTTGTGGTGCAGAAGGAAAATTTGATACCATCGTTAAAATAATGAAATTAAAATAATGCACTGAATTACATGCAAATTTCTTTCTGTGTTTATCTTGGTGGTTGGGTGGGCACGTGCCCTTGTACCCTTTAGTACAAGCCGCCACTGAGCAATAGCATGTTATAGTTTTTAGCAGATAACAAAAACACACGCACTGCGAAATGTTTCCCACATATTTCACATTGAAATTTGGAGAGTTCATTTATTTCTAGCTTATTAGTTGTCATATTTTTTCGCGACTCCCACCACTAAAAAACGATGTATTTCCTTTTAATTTACAGTACATATTCACACCACAATACTTTTTAAACAATAACTGACATCTATATCTTTGTAAACAAGCTGTATGTGTGTCCTCCAGCAGCCATACTGAATTTTAGTGTGACAGTATTCTTGAATGCTCAATAATATGACTTCTCCTTTTCTTCTACACTGGACTTCTTTCAATACTCTTATTTATCCAAAATTTGATACTGACGAGAAGAATTCTATTATAGTACTTCATGACTACACAACATATTTTATTTGTTGTAAATCAACCCACATACTTGCACCTAACAAGTTTATATTATACTGATAAAATATTCTCAAGGCCAATCTTGATTCTGATTCTCAGAAAAGCTTTTATAAAATACAAGCACTTACAATTCGTGCAGATATTTTATCACACAAGCATAGAAGTGTAGTGAATTAAATAGTGAAGCAGAAACTTACTTACTTTTAATAGAACTTTTACCTGATTAAGTACATGGATTCTGATTGCCAATAGAAATACTAAAAGTACTAACTATTGTGTGAGTTTCAGGGACCTGTAACCAAAAGCTTGAGTTGCTGATACCTGATCAGTCAGTAGTAATTTTAACTCTACATTTTGTATTGGTTGAACTAATTTAATTGGTATTCATTTACTCTATTTTACTTATTTTAATGGGTTGCATTTACTGAAACCAGTGTGGTGAATATTATTAACTGCTTAATTTTTAATTTTTTTTCTGTATACAGATTTAGAGGTAACTGGTGTATCAAGAAGCGGAAGAGTTCGGAAAAAATCATCAAAACTAATGGATTTCGAATCACCTGATGAAATAGATCGAAGTTTCAAGAGACAGAGCAATGTACAACGAAAACAAACAGACCAATATGATGTTCTTTCTCCTCGCTCAAGCAAAGAGAATAAACCTTTTTCTTCTCCACAAAAATCAGATGAGGTAAGTAAATTAGGATTATGAAGGGAGTCATTGATACAATATTTTAATTACTACAGATTTACATCAAAGTGGAAGGTGATGGAAAACAGGATTATGCATTTGACGATATGGAACCACCAGTTAGTGGTTCTGATTATGATAGTGATCAGTTTGATGATCCAACTAATCCTGAGTCATCAGAAGATTCCCCAGAATCAGAAACTGATTATGATGATCCGGGTGAAACTACAGGCTTTCGTAGGTTAGATGCTGAAAGTGATAATTTGGGCAACCAGAGTTTGTACATGACTGAGAAATCGTCTAAAAAGCGACTGGTGATTAAAGATGGCAAAATTATTGGGAGAGCCAAAGCACAGCGAAAGGATAAAGGTTTCTGTTGTAAAATAATTGTACTTTCTTTCTTAATTCTGTTAATTGTGAGTCTCTGTAGGTAAAACACGATTTACAGCATACATGTTATGGGCACGTGAAGTTCGTGCTGATCTCTTAAAATCTAATCCTACTATGGATTTCTCGCAAATATCTAAACGTTTAGGTGAATTGTGGGCTACAGTCCCTTCTACTGAAAAGTTTACCTGGCGGCGTCGAGCTAGACGTCTGAATTCAAAACCATTTGCAGACCAGCAAGATCCAAAGTTCAAAAGCACCGGCAAGAGCGGCAACAAATTTATTAACAAAAAAGGAGGTGGTAGTGGCGTGACATCAAGTCCTGCAGCTTCTTTCCAACTAGAAGTGCCATCACTTGGAAATGTAAATAATTCTCCCCCCAGTCCACGGGCCAAAGAAGCCAGTTTGATCAGCAAACCTGCTGGTATCAAACCCATTGACGTTGCTGCTCACTTGAAGCTGCTTGGGGAAAGCTTAACTATTATTGGTGAAAGGCTCAAGGAACATGAGGTATTCAATTTAGTGGTTGATACGGCTATGATGTTAATGTGACTTTTTTTTGGAAGATCTGCAGAAATTTAAATTCATGATACCTAATTGAGTGTAAATGATAAGCTAAGCCAATTATTATTTTTCAAAATTATATACAGGGTGTCCTTTAAATACCTTAAAAGCTTCAGGTAGCACTCTTCTGTAAGAAATGCAGTCCTCAAAAACACTAATACGAACTTCCTATAGTGCTTAGTTTCCTCACACGAGACACTTAAAGAATATTATACTTGGCAACGTTGACGATGTCTTTGCATTTATGGAGAATTTAATTAGTAGGCCGACATTACATGAAGCAAAATCGAGATGTCCAAAAATTACGTTTTTATCATTTAAATTTTTAAATTACATAATATTCATTTATCATTTTTAACCGCGTCTGGTAAAAAGAGGTAATTAATAAACTGAATGACAGTGATGTTGATTTAAAAATTAGACTGTTCATTATTACTCTTATCTGATATTTTTTAAATTGTTTGAATCATTCTGCCAATGCAAACTATTCTGCTGGATTTTAAATAATAAAACCAAAATCATTATGCACAACCCTTTTTGTATTTTATTAATTAGAAATTGTTCAAAATTTCTGCCCCCAACTTCGTGGCATTTCATTGCCCTTGTAATAATGGATAATTGGACACGCCGCCTCACCTATACGCTGTACCAAATCTTCGTAATTTTCAACAGGCGTCAAATATACCAAGTTTTTCAAATGACCCCACAAAAAGAAATCAAGTGGCGTCAAATCGGGACTTCGTAGAGGCCAGGCTACCCTACTTCCGCGACCTATCCATTTTCGTGGATAATTTTCGTGAAACCATTGCCTAACTCTAGCAGCGTAGTGACTTGGAGCTCCGTCTTGTTGCATCCACATATCCCGACGAACTTGCAAAGGAACATCTTCTAATAAAGGTGGAAGGTCGTTATTTAAGAAATTTAAGTAGTTCTCAGCATTTAATCGGTTAGGTAGTACAAAATAAAGAGGGTAAATAGGAAAGAGGCGACAACTTAGCCTTTTTTGTGACAATCCAGGGGGCGCTTTGATGCATTAGAGATGAGAAAGTGCCCAATGCCCGCGAAATTTAAAATACAAAAAATTGTAATTTAAAATAGAAATTTATTTAACGACATAATTGGTTAAGAAATTTTTTTACAACCAGAAGTAACAATGGTACTTAGTGAGTTTATTTTGTTCAAAGGTTCCTTCTTACAGAATGAACTACTACTTTTAACATTTAACATTGTATATTCTTTGCCATTTATATATTTATTGGCATTTTTTAACATAACTTTGAGTTTTAGGAAATAAAAGTCTCTAAATTTTAAATATTCCAATCAACCATCTTTAATAAACATGTTACACATTGCTAAATTTTAGACAAAGAACAACAAGCAGCGTTTAAAAGAATTATCGCAGACTTTAAATATAAACTATTCTAAACAGAACTGAAAACACTATTACTATACTACACAAATGTAGTTAAAAACTTATTTTTAATAAATCATAGTTTACACAAAGGCATGCATACCTACTGACTTACTAGCATATCTTGATGCATTCTTTTTCATTTTCTTACTACTTACTTTCATACGAAAAGTTAAAAATCTTTTAATTATAATTAACCTTAAGTTATGGCATTTTAACAAATTCTGTCCACCTGAGGGCAAAATCATTTTAGTTTTTATATTTTCATAAGATAAATGTTTATGTTTTTTAAATATTAATTCTAATTCTTCAAAAAAATTAAAAGTTTCAACATTACAAAAAAAAGATGTCTTTTTTATAACTCTTCAAATTTAAAAATTTCGTATATGAAAGAGAATTAATTTTTGAATTTTTAGAACCAGCAGTATACAGGGTGTCCTTTAAATGCCTTAAAAGCTTCAGGTAGAATTTTTCCTTTATGAATGCTTAATACAAATCTTCAAAAAAAAGTAGGTATTTGGAGCTTAGTTTTCTTGTACGAGAGTGTTAAAGTTCATATCTTTAAAACAGAATTTCATGGAAACAATAACGAGAACTTTAATGTTGCACGTATCTGCCGATAAGTGACTGA
>JABXWE010043831.1:0-10449 GCA_014611495.1 Limonius californicus | reverse complement strand
TGACGTAAAAGCAATCCGCTGTTAAGTAGTGCAATGCGTGGTTGACAAATAGGTGCATCATGTTAAATCATGTGTCTTTTATAACATATTTTCAACTTTTGTTGGTAAATAAATAAATTAGATTTATATTATGGACCAGAATAATGTAAATCAAATAAACATATTAGTTTTATAAAATAGATTCATTTACGAAAGTTTAGAAAAATGTTATAGGTACCTTATTTGTAAGTGTTTTATTTACAAAATTGATTAAATTTAATAATAATGAGTCAACAAGCAAAACTTACCCGTATTTACCCAAGTTTCATCGGTATAAAAAATTACCCGACCTGCTTCTCGATATTTTCGGATAGTTTTAAGATGTTTTCGACGCCACGCGATAATATCTTCTCTATCCATTAACATGGTTTGACGGCAGCGAGTTAAACATTTAAATTTTAATTTTTTTAATATTCCATATAAAGTCGACCTCTTGAAACTCGGCAATTGGTCATCATTGTTAACGACCGTCAGAATTTTATTTATGGTTGTCTTCCGTTTCGAAAAAAAAATTCGTGAACCTACACAGAAATTTACCACGCTCAGAAATGCAAGTTTAGGAATAAGTTCCGAAAACCGATAAGCATTGCTCAAAAAGCACACAAACTTAACCCGGTAATCACGTGGCAAAGTAAAGGTTTTGAGCGTCAATTACTCCTTAAGTAATGAGGCATTAGCGTTATCTAGCGTAGACCAATAACGGCGCTCGCTCGGGCGAGTCAAACACGTGCGTTTGTTGACGTCTAGCTAGCGTCTAGCTCAATGCTCAACAAATAGAGTTAAGATGGATTCTGTGGAAGTTATTTCAATATGTTTAATAAATATAGCTGTATAGAATGCCTCAATGGGTCTACCTATCACTACTTTGAAGTTTTTACTTCATATCTAAAAAGTAACAATACGGCTTAAGTAAAGACATATGCTTTGTTGCACATTCTTTGTCGAAAATTTTGTTGATCATACTAGCATATGGTGGATGCCACCAATAGTAATTATTGTGGTCAGCACTTTTATATAAGTATTTCTTAATTATGACACAATAAAGATGAGAGGCAACTAAATTAAAATAATGATATATTTTAATAAAATATAATTTTTATAAAGAATAAGTAAGATCTCGTTTAAAGATTTAAACCAAAGGCTCAGTGGGATCCATGCTAAAACTTAAAAGGACTCAGTCACAGCCGATCCTAAGTTCAGACATTACTACCAATAATTTTGAAATTTTAGTCGCATATGGAACTGAATTTTTGGTTTCATTTTAAAGAGTAAAGTAGAGAACGGCCTCCAAGTAGGGTTGCCAGAGTTTCTATTTTTAATAAAAGTCTTCTAACGGGCGTTCCATAAAAAAGGGGTCAAGTAGGCGGGCGTTCAGTTTAGTTCCGTGAAGGTATGTTGGAGTTGAAACGTATACTTAACCTCACTTATAAACATGACATTGGTTATATACAGCAAAATACGATTAGGTATGTGATAAAAATACAACCATCTAACTTCGAAAAAGAAAAACTGTTTGTGTTGTCGCAGAAAAATATTACTTATAGCAATGAAATCACATTAATAAATTGTTAGCGAATATAAAGATCGACAGTTTACATTTAACATCGGCCATATGTAATGATGTTGGTAGCTCAGTTAGAAGAGCGCCCGCTTTCTGAGTAAAATGTTGATTCTGGCTTGGGTTTGAAACCTAATTGCATGACTATGCAGATTTATAAAAATCTTGTGCTGCAACCCACCACACACAATTTCACAATCCGGCTTGCAACCGTGAGATCTTAATGCTAAAAACCTTCTTTGGAATTTTTGTCGTTCGGATTCGACATTAACTTGTAGGTCCCCCGTGTTTCTACCTTAGCGCTGACGAGGAACTCGTGGCAGAGAAGAGGCAGATGCCTAGCAGTGGGACGAAAAGGCTGTCAATGATGATGAATGATATGTAATGAAAATGTACACTATCATATATGCAAGTAATATGTGGAAGATCAGCCTTGGTGGTCTAGTAGTTAGGGTGCTTGCCTGTAGGCCCAAGGCATGCTGGTTCCAATCTGACTGAGATTAGTGAGATTTTTCTGGGGAGAAAAAATCCGAAAGTAGGCCATCTGTCGAATAAGTGAACAACCGTAGGCCCCATGACAGTGTCATCATTGACAGCCTTTTCGTTTCACTGCTGGGCATCGGCTTCTTCTCTGCCACGTGTTTCTCCTCAGCGCTAAGGTAGAAACACGGGGGACCTACAGTTTGATGTGTTAAAAATCACTATTGTAGTTGAAACTCCTTCAAATAGTCAAAATTTATAGTTAGGGTGTCCAGTTGGCTAAATATAGCCTGAGTGCCTAGAGATCTTGGAAAATCTCGCTTTAGATTTCGCTCAATTAAAACAGCAACAATATGTATGAGGAAAACGGTTTATACCACATGTTCAAAAATGCAAACGCGTTAGCCCTGGAAAATAAAGTATCGCATGCTTTAGAATTTATTAATTGTCATCACTATGTCTGTGTCAGTACCAATTATATTGCGCTACAAATGCAGACAATAGTTTTTACCGCGGATCATAAAAATGTATGGTTGATTCGTATTATCGGAATGGTGTTTCAGAAAATGGGTAATAGATTTACAGAAATCTGATTTGGAGAAGTTTCTCCAGATCCGAATAGCGAATGCACCGAATGATAAACTTAACCTCATGATGATGATGATGATTTGAAAGAGCGAGATCTAGGACGCGGTTTTCCAAGCATCTCTATGCGTTAGGCCACATTTGGCACATTGTACACCTTGACTAAGAATTTTGTCTATCTGGGGTAATTTCAACTCTAGTAGTGATTTTTAACGTGTCACACATCGTAGTGGCGCGGGACCTACGGCTTTACTTCTTATCCGACAGAAGACGCATTTCCAGATTTTTCCCCGCTAGAAAAATCTCGCCGACCTCAGCCAGGTTCGATTCCGCGTCCCTCGGATCTAAAGACAAATGTGCTAACCACTAGACCACCGAGGCCGGCTAACTTAACCTCATACAGAAATGTTTATTTTCTATGGCCAACCCTTACGTATTTTTTATTTGAACATATGGTATTGCACCACTGGTTGTAATAGCAATAGCAATCTGTTAGACACATACAGATTTTGCAGATGGTATCAGTTAAGTACCAACGGTATATTGTACATTGTACTAAAAACGTGTACGTGTGTGTGTTTTTATTATATAATAATACAATTTATTGCCAAGGGGCTACAAAAGTGACCCAAAATAAGCTAAAATTAGTTTCCTATTGTCACCGCAGCGCAGCTATATTGATCAGTGCCGCCCCGTGGGTGACAGGCACCTTTGTTCAAAGTTTTATTTCAGCGACCCCATAAAAATTTGCAAATTGAAAAATATTATTTCAAGAAAACGTTTTCTACTTGTTGCATTTGATATGCAATCTTATACAGAGAAACCGTGTTTTCCTCGATATTATTAAATACGTCATTTAGCATTTACAAATTAGTTTGTGAACTGCTAGCGTTTGCTAGTTAGTGCTTGATCTCTTGCGAGACGTAGCGATCTTCTTTCCTGTGTTGCACGTTTAGAGTGCTACAGACATAGACATAGAGGACTTACAGCTTAGCGTGGGTCCCAAACCATGAGAAGTGTAATCACTTCTACTCCAGAGAAAATTTATTAGACAGAATAACTCGCTGGTTTGCCGTTGCCTTGCGAGGGAGTACGGCCGTTAAAAATCCAATGTTCCGGTACTGGCAATTGAATCCAGGACCTTCAGCGCTAACCTGTAGCCCACGGCAGTTTAAAATAATATGTAAAATATTTAAAATCCCAATTCGCAGAATATCACTATTATATATAATAATGACGTTGCGCAACGAAGAGTCTAAATGCGTTGCTTTGATGAAGTTCGAGGCTCTCGCGCGGTGATATTCTTTTTATTATTTAAATTTAAATTTAGTTTAATGTTAGAGGTAATAACGTATTTTTATTATCTTTCTAATATTGTTTATTTAGTAAAAATAATTGTATTTACTATTTGTCAATAGTTTATTAAACCCTACTGCTAGTAAAAGTGGACCTGTTTAGCATTATAAAATAAAATAGAACTAGATTAGCAGAGAAATTGTTAATATTTAATACCATCAAAAAAATTGTTCGGAAATTGGACCCGTGCTTCGTTACAACCTGACCTTTCAACAAATCCCTCATCATCATCATCATCAACAGCCTTTCCGTCCCACTGCTGGGCATCGGCCTCTTCTCTGCCACGTGTTTCTCCTCAGCGCTAAGGTAGAAACACGGGGGACCTACAGTTTAACGTCGAATCCGAACGACAGAAATTCCAGAGAAGGTTTTTAGCATTAAGATCCCACGGTTGCAAGCCGAATTGGGAAATTGTGTGTGGTGGGTTGCAGACAAGATTTTTCTAAATCTGCATAGTTCTGCTTAGGTTTCGAACCCAAGCCAGAATCGACGTTTTATTCAGAAAGCGAGCGCTCTACCAACTGAGCTACCACCACACACCCCTACAAACAAATCCCTAACTAATTTATTTAAATATTTTAGGATAATGTTTTAAGTAAACCTTTTTAACATTTTTGATGTTCCTATTACCTAGGAGGCATTGGCTATTATAATCTGTCCAAAAATTATTTTTCTAATATTTGAAATAACCAAGATACCAAGCCGATTCGTTTTAGTAGACCTAACCTGTATATGATATGACATTTATTATATATTTATCGTCCTACCTTCAGTCGCCACAAAATTCTTAATTAGATCTTTTATATCTAGAGTAGTTATAATATTATTTTTTATTGACGTTGTTGATAAATCTATATTTTATTTTTCCTATTTTAATTTCATTTAGATGAATATAAGAACTAAGTCAAAAGAAAGTTAAAAAAATTGAGACTGCACACTGTTGGCGAAGTAGAATTTTTCTGTGATAGAAAATAAAATATATATTTGCATATCTTTTCCTATTGAGCATAACTTGTTAATTTTTCGTGTATACAGGTTTTTTAATGTTTAGACGCATAAAAAGTAAGTACTTTTTTTTGCATATTTTGCATATATTACAACTTTACGGCATGTGCCATATGTTTGCGCATATTTTGTCTTCTAATTTTTTTTGGAAATGAATGTTCTATAATTCTTAGGGGGAAGTAACTTAATATTTCCTAAATATCTGACAACAGAAAGTTCAGATAAACGCAGATTTAGCTTATAGGAGAAAGAAGGTATTAGTTGGGTATGTACTTAGGTATTTAGTGGATATTTCTTGGAAAATAGTAGGTATTTGGGAATTTTGCTGATTCTTAGAAGATATTGTATTGTGTATTTATTGCCAAAGAGGTTGGTAAGTTTTCAGTTTCTTTTTTGCGTCATTCTTTTGTTGACAGAGCTGCAAGTATCAACCCGAGATTTGTGAAAATGCCTAAAGTTGGTAGTTTAAAAACCGATTTAATTAAGAAGTAGTTGAAGCCGCACACATGCTTTAAATATGATGGAAGTGTTGCGTTTTGTACCGTTTGCACAAAAGGGGTACCTATGTATCCCGTTATTTTAATTTAATAAAATATTCCCTCTATTTAAACATTGGCAACCCAGAACATCCCTTAATCTCAAATGAAAAGATTAAATTCCAATTTGTTATTTGATATTATCACCAGTCATGGGATTTAAGAATTAAATTAGAGATTTAATTAATGTAATATTGTAAAGAAATCGGCAAAGCTCCCCTAAATTAGTTGCCATATCCTCTAAGCTCTAGTAAATTATTGTACTTAGGTATTGTTTTTACAGATTTACGTTAATAAAAAGTTTCAACTTGATCAGCACGTAGCTACTGGTCCACATCAAAAATGAAAAAAACAATGCAAACGAGCCACAACAACAATTATTGCTGAATTGTTTAAACAAAAGCGAAAATTTTAGCAACTTTAATGAGGATTTGTGTAAACTGATGATTTCGTGCAACATTCCATTAAATAATTTGGACGTTCCAGAATTTAAACAATTCTTGGGAAAATATACAAAAGAAAAGTCGTTTCCCGGAGAACAGCTTCCAGAACGCACATTCCAAAATTATTCGAAGAAAATCTTCAAATAATTAGGAACGCTATTTCTAATAATTATATTTGGTTTAGTGTTGAAACCACCGATGCCAAAGGAAGATATGTCCGTTGCGAATTTTATTGTTGGTGTCTTGAACGGAAATCCTTCTTCCAACTTTTTAGTTGCTGTTAAACAATTTGAAAAAACCAACCATTTGACAATTTCACGTTTCGTCAATGAAACCCTTCATTATTATATTTGCCAAATCGAATACCATCAGAAAGAATTTTATACATGGTAACTCATGGTGCAGCATACATGCTGAAAGCTGGTCAAAACCTAAAATTTTTTTCCTAATATAATTCAAGTGACCTGTTTGGCTCATGCAATGAATAGGGTGGCCGAAACAATTTCGAGGCGAGTTTCCTTTGGCGAATAAACTAATTATTAACGGGAAGAAGGTATTCCTAAAATCAGCAGTTCACGTCAAAGTTTGCAAAGAACGGCGTAAGGATGTTCCTTTACCTCCACCGCCAATCCTTACCAAATGGGGAACGGGGATTGAAGCCGCTCTATTTTATTGCGAACATTATAGTGATTTTAAAACTGTTGTTAACTCTTTCGATTCAAGTTGTGCTGTCTGCGGCAGATTGTTAAGGTATTTTGAAAAGTTCTGAACTAGAATCTCAATTATCCTACATAAAGGCTCAGTTTTCTGAAATTTCCAACATTATTAATAATATGGAAACACAAAACTTGCTTTTCGTGGATTCTTTAGAATTGTTCCAAAATTTTCATTCCATCATCATTAAAAATAAAAGTAAAATAAGTAAAAAATTAGTAATAAAATTGACGATTTAATTCAGAAAAACAGCGACTTTCAACTCAAAATTGATAAAAAATATTTTAAATGGAGATTTTTTAAACAACGAATTCAACGACGAATGTTTCGTTGAAAAGAAATCATATTTGTTTAAATATTGCTCAGTAACATCGTGTAATATAGAAAGAAGTTTTCCAGCTATAAAAATATATTGGAAGATAAACGGCAGAATTTTCTAGTTGACAATATTGAAAAACATATGGTTATTTATTGTAATACAACTAATAAAGAATAGATTGTAAATAGAATATTATGCATAATTTGTTGTTTATATTTCTCCTATATGTTCTCTATTTTTCGTGTATCTAGTTTCAAATTTCAAGAACATTTTTTTAGTGTAATGTAGGGTATTCTCCTTTTTGTATATGCTTGTAATTAAAAATACTGAAGAACGATAATTGTATTATTTCTCTTTTAACAAGATACGACAGCATTTGATTCAAAACTTGCTTTTACTTATGAATTACAGTTTAAAATAAATGTCAGAATTTATCGTATTCGCCATACACAATTTTAAGGAATGTAATACAAATAAAATTTGTATTTTGCATATCTCAATAGGGTCGTGCATATTCGTGCATACGTTGAAGGCTTTTTGTGGCATATATTAGTTCATATATGCACTATCTTTATGGCATATCTGCCCAACTCTAGCTGATAATGACTTGAGTGCGACGTTCCTGGTTCTGGTTCTGCGAAATATTCAAAATTATGCCCCATATAGATCACTATTTAATAGAATAGTGAAATATTACGTTAAAATTGGCTTTATATTTTAATTTTATTTAGATGAATATAAGAACAAGTCAAAACACCAGAGTTGGGGAAGTTGAATTTTGCTGTAATAGAAAACAAAATACAATTGCAAATAGACGTGGCGTAGTCTACTAATGGTTTTTTCATCTTTGTTGTAATTAAAACTAATTTAACATATATACCTTGATTACGCATAATTTCCAATAATAATCCTTGCACTAGTGACAGTGGAAATTTTGTGTCGTGGGAATACCTATATATTTAAATATTCACGATATTGGTATAAAAAAATCAAAATTAGTTGATCGGCTTATCAAAAAAATTAATTAATATTGTTTTATTACACATGAAATTAGTCTCCAACACTGGTAACAAAATTATAGAACTTCATTCCTTACATGCATTTATTGTGTATGGTAATTGTGGTATTAATTTTTATAAATTAATTAACTTAATACTTACAACCAACGAATTGCTTGTCCATGGTTCGTAAAACTTGTTAAGCAGATACAGATGGCGAAAATGAATTTTATATACATTTTTGAATACAAAGTCACATGTTAATTTTTATATCCAAATTATTTGATCTTGAAATTAATCCATCGTTTAAATTTAAACTATTCTTAGTTATTTAAAGATTTTTTTTGTAATATTCATTTATTAATTAAAGGTATTAATTTTTACTCGCCAGTTTCATTAGCAAAAATATTTCTATCAGTAATGACTGTTAAGATAGCACACCGTAACACACGCTGTTGTAAACTAACAGGTTGGAAGGAACATCTTCAAATTATAAAGCTGAGCGCGGTCTCGATAACGCAGGTAGACTAAACGAAGATATTTTATTGTTGAGTAGGTTTCTAGTTAATAAGTAATTATCATCGGGTGGCAAGAAGTAGATGCAACAAAGGATGTTGTACTATTGTGTTTGCCCAAAGAAGTTTTTGAATCATATGTTATAGTTTGTTATTATATTAAAAAGAAAGAAAGATGTAATATGTGATGCAAATGAATTATTTTATGTAACATAAAAAAATTAATCTTTAATTTTAATTCAAAATTTCTTGAAACGTTAAGGTTATATAGTTTTGTGGAAGAACCGGGCAGTATGGATACTGGGGAAAGCATAAGTACCATTATTAAAGTATCCGTCCATAGAAATGGTGTAGAATATGGTGTGATATCGAATATAAGTACCATCAGATCAATGAAGCAAGTCTTTCAGAGCAGCACATTCCTCCATCTCTGTCAAAAGTGGGAAAAGCCAAAAATTGTAGTGTGGAAGTGTAAGTGGTGCCGGCCACGGTAATCTAGTGGTTGCCTATAGATCCAAGGGATGCAGGTTCGATCCTGGCTGGGGCTTCGGTGGAGTAGTGTGGATATGCATTGCTACTCGAGGTCACAGCGAAATGTGGCGGATCGGCTGGGGTGTTCGAATCCCGACTGGGACGACTGCATTTCGCTTATAAAGTTAAGTTTAGGGTGCATATTGCATGAATGTTTGGTGTGTAAGGGACACCCGCATCCCCCTGAAGTAATGCGAAAGCGGTTTCTAGAGGGGGGGGGGTAGTATGACTGAATGAGAAAATAAAAAAAGGTTCGATCCTGACTGAGATTTTTCTGGTTGGGAATAATCTGACTTTTCTTGGATAAGACGTAAAGCCCGTAGGTCCCGTGCCATTCCGATGTGCGACTCTTCTGGGGTTAGAACTACCCCAGGTAGGCAAAACTAAAAGTTCGGGTGTTCAATGAGCCAGCTATTGTCTGAGTGCCAAGAGATACTTGGAAAATCGCGTCCTGGATCTCTCCCAATCAAAACTAAAACCGAAAACCAAGTATAGGTGTTCATTTTTGATCTATAATCTATTCACGATTGATTTGCCATCCAATAGGCTGTGGAAATCTGGGGGAATGAATGGTATCATTGAAATTTGTCAATTAATTAAGTTGGGTTATGCTAGTTTTTCTTGATGGAGGTTATGTTTTTTGAAAGCAGGCATTGTTGCCAGTGGAGCTAGTTTGTTCATTTAACGTCCGCCTATTGCTGCTCGATATTGGTTTATAATACTTAGATATAATAATGATTTCATTTTAATAAAATAATAACTATAATTTAAATGTTGTCGTAATACATACCAAATACATATTGCTGTTCTTTTTACACGAGAATTCTGTACTCAAATCGTATGTATACAGAGCATATTCTACGCCATTTTTTGTTGTCCTATATTTAGGTCTTGCAGCAAATTAAGAAGAATTAACGTCCATGCCGCTCATGTTTCAAATTGATATTATGGTAGTCCAGTGGTTGACTGTTTGTCTCTGGTGCTAAGAGACCCAAGTTGGTATTCCACTGAGGTCAGTGTTTTTCCCGGGCGAGATAAAAACTGTAAAACACTAATTCACAATTTAGATGCCAAAAGAATATCCCCAAGTTTTTCACAATGCTCACAGAAATTTAGCCACATGTCGGGGGTACATTTTGAACGAGCCTCGCGCCATAAATTTGCAACCTTGTCTTTCAATTTTGGCTGTGAATTTAAGTGTTTATTGTAATAGGTCTTACAAAACCCCCACCCCATTTCAATTGGGTTGTATTGACAATGGTATGGAGGCAATCGAAAAACCTCATAGTTGCGCTTTTTCAAAATTTCATCAGTTACGTATCTTCTATTTCCGTCTGTTGTAAAAGGTTTAATTAACTCCCAAAGTTTTT